>JAUYWI010123515.1:0-10210 GCA_034780595.1 Parotoplana pacifica | reverse complement strand
TTCAGTTTTTACTTCATCTCCCAAAACTGATAATTTTCGATATTTTGTTATTATATTTATGCAATGATCGATATAACGATCATGTCCTAGTGACTGGATCTTCAACCTTAGATTAAAAATTTCTTTTAAAAGTTGCCTAGTGTCACATGAAGGTTAAAAAAAATAAAGAATGACTTTGTTCGTTCATTATTTCATATCGTGCGTTTAAATGGGTTTTAAAATTAAAAGTTACAATTAGATAATCATTTTTGTTGTAGACATTTATTCAAATTGGTTCATTTGAGTTTTTTTAAAGATAGAATTATCTGTTTTACCTTTTCCTTATTACATTTGAATAGTATACATAGAATACATTAATAAATGTTTTATTTTTAAATTATTTTTTTTGTGTAGGAACAACCTCCCAACAAGGTCTTAGTTCAACAAGGCATCAACTCTAATTGGATCTATTTTTTACAAAGCGGACGTTGTCAGGTTGTTAGAAAAGTCACTGACCCCTATAGTGGCCAACCGGTTGTGTTCCATCTTTGGATTTTAGAACCAGGTACCTACATTGTTAGTCAAACACTTTAATTTGTTGGTAATCCTTTCTTTTGCCAAAGATCTCTATACAAACTTGTCTAAGAATTATTTGCATAAATAAAGCTCAAGTGAACAAATATGGATATATTTTAGGTAATCATATTGGAGAAGAATCAGGTTTATTCAAACGTGAAAGCAGTATCTCTGTCATAACAAAAACTCATACAGTTTATTTCAAATTACACAGGTAAGTTTCAAGATGTGTCACTACTCACCATTTCCATGGTTAAGTACTTATTATAAAATGGTTGCTTCAATTGTAAAGCAGAAAATTTGTGGATGGATCTATTTTTTCTGTGTAGTCTGTTTGTGTTTTTTAGCTCAGTTCAAAACCCAGTTCTTATAAAATTTCTATAGGCAAAAATAAACTTAAGATCTCAGAGGCGTCACCGGGTCCTCTTATAGTGAGTCAAACATTCAAATGGAACAAATAATTTTCTGAAAGTCCAGCGGCAGTCATTTTCACCCCTTTTGATGTACCTATGCATTTAAAAATATGAAATATCAAACTTATTAACCAATTTGTAAGTATTGCATCAGCATAAAACCATACCTTCAACATATTTGGGTTTTACGACAAGTCGTTCTGTTTCTTCGCTTTTATTCTTTTTGATATATTTTATGATCTTTTACCTGACTGTTAGAATTACCTTCTCTTGTTTATTTTTCAATTGTATTAACTATTTCTTCGTTATGTTATTTTCTGTCAAAGATTTTCAATGTTTGTTTTCTCAATTTTGTGTGTCCTCTATCCATGACATTTTTGTTTCGTATATGTTTCTGCTTTTACGTGTTTTTCTTCGAAATTTATTATAAAGTTTTCTGCTGTTCTTTTCATCCGTTTTTCATATTTGCTGTTCTTTTTTTATTTCATCATTTTAGCTCTATCTATCTAGGTTTCTTTTTTTATCGATTCTTCCTTGTGTTCCATTTTGTCTTCTCTACTCTACGTACGGTCAATAGTTCTCTGATAAATAATATTGTCTTTAGATTCTCAATCTTTGTAGTTTTCTTGGTCTTATCTTCTAAAACTTAAAAATGATATTTCAGGCATGAACTTGAAAGAGTCGGTCGTCATTTTCTGGAACAATTGCTGAGACAATCTGTAAAGAGTCTTCCAGATGACAAAACGCTGCTGAAATGTCACTTCAAGCAAACAAATTGGAAAGCTTACCAAGATGAGTGTGCCGAAGCAGTTGTGGAGTGCCGTAAAGAATTTGCAAATCGTGCCATTAGAAGCAAATCTGCACCGTAAGAAATTAAAAGTACATGTGGTTTTAAAGTCACTGTTAGCTGAAACAAATTGTGTAAAAATAATTTTTAATGATCCATAAAAAAAACAAGATATTGCTTGCGCCGTGTTTGGTTATGTCATCATAAATCTTATCAAACATACATAACAATTTCGAAATGACAAATTACATATCTGTTACATTTCAAAATATAATCGTCGCAAGAAACAAACAAAAACTAGATGTAATAAACGTAAATTAAATTACTTATCATAGATAATGAATATGAGGAGAGTACTGATAAAATCAAAATTGAATACCTACAGCGTCAACAAGTAAGGTAGCTTTAGGTAAAATATCTAGTTTACTTCCCACGTAGATATTTTATTATCTAATAACCATCGTATTTCAAAGTCTGTCAGACTCGTAAATTCCAAATGTAATTTCTAACCAATTGCAATATAGGAATGATGTACGAAAAATAAATCAATCAAATTTATTTTATATAAGTCAGTGCGATGCCCATTTAAATGCTTATTATCTCTATTTGTTAATTCTACAATTTTCATGGCGTGGGTACTTTTGGATGAAACAGTGCTCAGAATCGATTAACCATTTGTGTTTCATGTTTAGTTTTTAGTTTTGTGGTAATATAAACAAAACAAATCTCATTAAATGTGTCGTTTATATTGTGAGATGAGTACTGGTTTAATTTTATATTTCAGAATTCTGAGGGTAGTAACAAACGAAGAAATGCTTTTGAACTTCATAGAAAATCCAACTACTGTCCCTGTTAAACCACGTGCATCACCTTCTGTGAAACTGCCTCCGAGTCCAAGTAAATATTTCATTACAATTACACAATTGTTTACTTCGTACGTTTACCATTCAGGACATAGAGTACCTACTTATAAATTACTGTTGTCATTCCATAATAAGAGTTTCAAACCAACTATTTTGTTTTCTGAGTTTGTATCGCAAAAGTTTGATGGTTTTGCTATCATAATATGTAGAGCGTGAATACAAGTTTAGAAAAATGTGTACTGTTATAATTACAAAGGGGTTCACTAATGTCTTTAATTTACTAAAATAACTATATTATAATTATTTTCTAAAAAATGATTTCTCCGTGCTAATTAACCGAATATGACTAACCACTAGACTTTTGAGCTTGTTGTCTCTAAAATAAAATGATATATAAACAGACATTTTAGAGTTGGTACACCATATTTTTGTGTCTTCCTTCTATTAGTTACTACAGATAAATTGTTAATAAAAACTCATAATGAGTTTGTGTTAGGTATTGTGAGCTGTTGAAACCAAGCTAATGTTCATTTTCCAGGTTTCAACAATCCACTAATGAATCGAATGAGACCTAAAACTTCCAGTGGTAGCGGAATTGCTACTTTGACACAATATTTACTTAAAGTAAGTAACCCGCGCATGTATATTATAGACATATCTTAAAAACAACAGAAATGGTTTTGTTATTTGAACAAACAAAATTAATATGAAATTCATGAAGTTTTAGATGTCACTTTTGATTAAACTAGTAAGTTTATGGCCGTTTTAACTTCTTTATTTTCATTTAAGTTTAGACTTTTTAAGATTTGTTCCTTTAAAATTTTTATCAAAATGATTTTTACGTCCTTAACATGTCATGTATCAATTGCCTACACTGTTAACACCATAGAGTAGGTAATCTATGATTTATCCACAAAATAAACAATCCATCGAATAAACTAATAAACAAGAATGCATACAAAACATATATATTTTTGGGTTCAACCAGTCTTTAAAATTCTGAACAACTCTCCAATAAACTTTTTATGATAGGTACTTATCAAGAAATCAAAGAATCAATCTCCTTGTAGTTTTTTCTTACAAAAATAATATGCATAAGCTTTTAGGTTCTTTATGTCCCAGAAATAAAGTCAACTTGGTAAACGAAGTTTACTTTTTAAAAAGTCTATTTGTTTGTATTTATCTAAACATTTGAAAAGACAATTAAATTATGAACACGTTTTTTAAGGAACAAAGTTCCCAAATCAACATTGATTCCCGAGAAGTGAATCGCACCATGGCCTCATCAGCGCGACAGAACAAAGCTCGGAATAGTTGGAGATTTGCAGCTGCTAGAGAAGCGAATGTTATAGTAAGTGATGATAGTAGAAAATGATGTCAGTGGAAGTCTGATAATAGGAAATTGATGTTAGTGCAAGTCTGATAATAGGAAAATGATGTCAGTGGAAGTCTGATAATAGGAAACTGATGTTGGTGCAAGTCTGATAATAGGAAAATGATGTTGGTGCAAGTCTGATAATAGGAAAATGATGTTGGTGCAAGTCTGATAATAGGAAAATGATGTCAGTGCACGTATGATAATAGGAAATGATGTTAGTGCACGTATGATAATAGGAAAGTGATGTTAGTGCAAGTTTGATAATAAGAAAATGATGTTAGTGCAAGTATGATAATAGGAAACTGATGTTAGTGCACGTATGATAATAGGAAAATGATGTTAGTACAAGCATGATCATTGCCGAATGATGTTATTGTCAAGAAAATTATAAGAAAATGATATTATTGCAAATTTTATAGCTGGAAAATAATGTTATTACAAGTAGGCAATTGAATCTTTTATTTCTAATAAATAGCATGGAGAATACGTTGATATCGATACAAATGCAATAGCAAAAGCGGCACTAGCTGAAGCTGAGCAACACCGACAAAATAGCAAATTAAAACTGTCAAAACCCAGAATCCTTGAGTAAGAGTGAATTTAATTTTTTTTATCTAAACACAAATGTAAGATCTAAAGTTCAGTGATCCTAGTATGTTACCATGAACTGAGAGAAAAAACATTTACACATTATTTCTTGTACAGGAATATTATTGTTAGTTCAACAGTATTAAAAAAAACTTTTAGAATTTATATATCTCATTTTTATTTTATAAGCTAAAACAAGTGACTTTTTAATTATTTTTATAGGCCAATTTGTCATATATCCGAAACTACTGAACCAATTGCTTTGAAATTTGGATCATTAATTTGTGCTTAAAAGATATTTTAAAATGTTAAGGTCACAGTTGACGTGACTTTTGGTTGGGACCGGATCAAATGTCAAATACATCAATTTTGATGGTTTAGAACTAAATAATTATAATATTATTTGATATTCAATGATTCTAATATTATTTAGCTGCTTTCAGTTTACTCACGACACTATTTTTGGACTCTTAAAATTTGAACTATATTATAGGATTTTTTAACATTTAGGCTTATAACTCAGCATTTAATAATAGATATGAATATCATATTTTACAATTATAATACTGACATTATTATCTTTCAAACAAAAAGGAAGAATTTTGTAATTACCAATTTTGTTGCTGAGATATTTAATATTATTGATTTTTCAATAGGTAAAGTATACACACTATTAAAAAGTCAATAATATTAAATATCTGAGCAACAAAAATGGATAATTACAAGATTCTTCTTTTGTCAGAAAAATATTTATGTCATTGATATAATTCTAAATTAAGGTATTTATATTTATCACAAATGTTGAGTTATAAGCCTTAAAAATCAATCATTATCAGCCCTACTATATACGTCAAATTTGAGGAGACCAAGTAATAGTGTCATATAGTTAATTGAAAGGAGATAAATAATATTGGAACCATTGAATGTCAAAAAGTATTATTATTTTTCAGTTTTAGTCCATTTAAAATTGATGTTTTCGGCCCAAACCAAAAGTCACGTGACCTATGACCTTGACATTTTAATATTATGTTTCTCTTATAAGTTGAAATCAATAGGCCAAATTTCAAAGCAATTGGTTCAATAATTTCAGAGATATGAAAAATTGGCCTTTAAAAACGAACTTAAAGTTAGCGCCAAACAAAAATATGAGTCGACAGTCCCTTGTCTCTGGTGCATACGAAATATGGTTAGTTTGGTTTAAAATCACAAAAATTTGAAATACTGATGAAATTTATCTATTTTGGTGTTAATTAATTTTATTTTTTTATATCTGTTTACTTAACTGTATTGATTTCGTTTTTTCTATACATTTTCGATGGTTTGTCTTTGGTTCATGAAAATGCTGTAAGGACCTGCGAAACATGTTGAACTACGAATAAATAATGCGTATAATGATGTGCCTCTATTTGTTTCTTCTTTAACACTATCTTTGCTCTATTTAACAATCTATGACAACCCACCTAAAGTATTTGTTTACTAAAAAAATGTGTTGACTTTTAACATGTTTTATTAAGGTGACATCTTTATCCCAGATCCCCCTACTTTTAATACGCTAGTTTGAGGCTAACCTCAAACTAAAAAAATAACAGCTACTGTGATTTTTGTGTAGATCAGAAACTTATCTTGTTGAACAAATTTATAAAGAATCAATGTATCAGCTGACTTTTCATCGTTATCGTTCACAAGTAAGTCAAATTTGTAGTTTTATGTTTTTGAAATATTAGGTTTATTTCAAATAATTCTCATAATTTAAAACACATATGGGTATTTTTCGAAAAAGTGCAATTGTCCCAATTTTGCTTCATGATGTGCACTGCCTATGAATTACAGTTTTAGGCTTTAAATATAGACTTGTTTTTCAAATACTGATTGAGAGATAGTTTTGTTATTTCATTTATCATTTAAGGTACTATCTTACTGAAAGAAATTACACGTGTTTAAGAGTAATATTTTAAATAAAGGTATACTTTCGGCCTTGTTGGGCCTCATCAGCTGGGCATAATCATTACCCGAGTATATAAAATGTTCGTATATTTCATGTCAAAGCGTAAAAGTGAAGAAAATTTGCAAAAGAAAAAAGTTAAAGATATTCAGAAGAAAAGTATTGTAAGCCTGTGTTTTTATTAAAAGACACTCACGCTTTCAAAGCAGGTTTTTCAAATACAGATTGAGAGATAGTTTGTTATTAAATTTATCATCAAGGTATTATCTTACTGAAACAAATTACACGTGTCAAAAATAACGTGATGTGAAATATTCACCTGATTTAAAATGTTTGGTGTTTAACCGAAAATTAATGTATACAGGTAAATATAATTAGCTTTGAAAATGTTAATTAAAATATTTTTGATGCAAATGCTCCAGGTGCACTTTTTACAAAAATAGCCATTTCTGTTTAGTATTTTTTATCTCTAAACACTTACCTACCTTGTTTTATTTTTACAATAGACACTTCAGAAGAGATTGGCAAGATTTAAGTCGGCCAATAAAGCTGCCAAGATGGCTGCCATCAAAAATGCCAAGGTGGCTGCGGGAATATCACTGTCCGAGCAACAGAACTTCGATGGCACAGATGACTCGGAAGCGGAAGATAAACAACCCGCAGAAAAGGCAGCACTGCCTACCACTAAACTATTTTCTAAAGATCATTGCTCTTCGGGCTCGCCGTATCTATTTTCTAATGAAAAAGTAAGCAAAGATTATATAAATGATCCGAAAGTTACGAGACTCTTAATCAAAGTACTCTCCCTGCCCAAGGGTTTGGTGGTTTGTTATGTTGGTGCACACCAAGACATGCAAAGTACAGTCTTGAGTTACACAAATGGTCCCTGTGTTTAAAGTGGGTAGGTAATAGATAGAAAAATTCCAACAGGCTTTCCAACACATTTCTTCTGAAAATCTTCTATTTCCACTTTTCTTTTGCAACTATTGCAAATATTCCTCTCTTTTATGCTTTGATGTGAAATATACGAACCTTTTATATTGCTTAGGATGTGATTATACCTGGCTGATGGGGCCCAACAAGGTCGTCCTGGGCTATCACTTGCGAGTAATATGAATGAGTAGTATATTTTTAACAAAGTATTATTACTCTTAACGTATTTTTTCTATCTGGAAGAATATCACTAAACAAGTTACTTGATTTACTTCAAATTTACAACACATTTTCTGAAGATTTCAAATTATTTGGTTAATCAAAACTAACAGTTTTGATAGTTTTAATTTTAATACTATTTATAGAGGAGATAGAAGAAATTATGGGTTTAAAATTAAAACAATAAAAAATTATAGTTTCAATCAACCAACTGTAACCAAATAATTAAGATAAGATAGGTATCATAATAGAAATCTGGTACAGGTACAAATAGTTTTTGAGTGTTTATTAAACAGAGTTAACTTTGCTATTAAATATACGTAATGTATACGTAATGTAAGGTATAAAGGATTTCAGTGTCTGAGTTTGAGAGTGGTTGTCTGATAGTTCTGGAGCTTTCCAAAAATTGAGTTATTTATTAGTGAATGTAGGGAGTGTCCTGGTTTAGTAAATGTTTTATGGATTGTCTGATTCGTCGTACATAAGGCTACTGGTTGGGATTGGATATCACCTGGATGGAAGATAATTAGTAAAGATCGGAATTCGAATTTTCGGAGTTCATTTAGTTCCTTCTTTTTTTAAACCTATCATGAGGGACCTGCGTGTTCTATTACACTTCTGATAGTACCTAGAATGGTAGATTGTTAGGAGTTTCTTAAGAGTTTTCTGCTACATTTCGTTCTAATCTTTTCAATTTGAGAGGACCAATTGAATTTGTTGTTTAAAGAAATTTTAAAGGATTTCAATTTTGTTGATGCGGTTATTTTAGATTATAAATGGTTAAGACTTGGGTTTTATTCATGTTTTGACCAAAATTAAAGTTTTCACCATTTTCTTTAAATTGATATATACACTCTTGGATTTCGTTTTGATGATTTCCATTGTTTCTTTGTTTTATAATCCCGATTGAGTCGTCAGAATATTTTATTAATGTTACATTTTCGTTGATCAGATGCATTTTCCTGGCTTAAACACAAAAAATGGAAGGAGAGAGACATCGGCCCTAAGGTATTCCAGATATTTTAGGAATCGTGCATACGTTCCGTTGAATATGAATTGATCAATTTCCCCAGACCGTGAGGTATGTTTGTCTCCAATAAAGATATTAATTCATCATGAGGTACTTTATCAAACGTCTTGCTTAGGTCAAAAGCGGTAACACTTATGACACTCGTAGTTTTTTCTTCCAATTGTCTAGTTATTGTATCATAAATATGGATTAACGTAGTTGTGGTTGAGGTGTGTTTTCTGAACCCATATAGATTTATTCAGTAAATTACTTTGTAGAAATGTTTAGACCTGATTCAACAGGATTTTATCAACATTTTGAAAGAATGTTTAACAAGGATATGGGGTGTAGATCAGTAATTACTGTAGAACCTTTTTTTGGTATATGTAGAATTGACTTTTGGGATTTTCCATTGAGGATATTTTCTTTCAGTTATGATACAGTTGAGTAATTGTCTCTAGAAGTTCCATGGAACACAAATGATATATTTTAATTGGTATGTATTCAGATCCGGTGTATTTAGTTTCATTAATTTCTCTAAACATTTGAAAATTTCAGAGGTTTCGATAGTAAGTGTCCAGTTATCATCAATGATTTCATTAGTGGTCGTTGTATTTTGATCGAAATTCTTGAAAAAGAACTCGTAGATTAAGTTTTCACATAGGTTTTGAATGTCTGAGTTGTTTTTGGTAGAAGTAAATTGTTTGAAGAGCTTCCAGGGATTGTTGTGATCTTTTTGTATTATCTTTCTTGACCAAGTTAATTTTGATTTAACTATTTCAAGTTTCACCTTTTATTTTAGAATGTTGTAGCGATTTACGTTATTTGCTCTATAGGCTTTCCATCTTTCGTGAATGAACTTTTTTGTAATTGGTGTGATCTAATCTTTGTCTTTATCTGAAATACTCGTACCTACATAGGTAAGTATTGTGCTACGAAGAATCAGTTTATAGGCTTCTTCTAATTCATTTTCAAATTTTAAACTTTAATGTCAATATCTGCAGTAACTGGGTGAAAAACATTGGTCCAGTATGTTTCTGATAATTTACGTAAAAAATTCTGAATAATACTTTCAGGAAGGTCGATGTTTTGAATTGGCAGTAGTAGTAGTATTTTTTGTATTTGCTTCGATTTTGAGATGCGATTGTTAAGAATTGTGTCTGTTGATTTTGTATAAGTAACTGTAAGCTGCTTAATTGGTCGTCAAAGCAGATAAATGTTTAGGGTACACAATGAGACAAGATGGCAAGATTCATGGGTGCAGAGCTAGAGGCAGGCAAAGGAGGGTTTATCTCGACGGGCTAGTTGCTGCCTGTACTGATACTCGGAACAAGCTTGATCTTCTCCATTTAACTCGAGATTGCGATTAGTTCAAGAAACGTCAGGCAGGACCTCACAGGGCACTCCAAGAGAGTTATGTATTTTTAGAATATACATAACTATTTATTTAGAAATACATCATGCAGGGCCAATTCTGGCATTATCGCATGGCAAACTTTATAAGTACACATATAATAATCAAA
>JAUYWI010123504.1:0-10211 GCA_034780595.1 Parotoplana pacifica | reverse complement strand
TAGAGGAAATCCATATCCAACCAATCATATCAGTAGTTTATTTTTATTATGTAGGTCAAAGCAAACTTAAATAGAATAATTTTATTTTATTTTGGTGCATATAAATCAAAGTTAATTTGATTTTATTTATAGAATCAAATTAACTGATTTTATTCTATTGTTTGATTTTATTTTATTTGGTGCATATGGCCCAATATTTCTAACCTTAACTTAACATGATATTCTAACACTGCTAGATCTAATTAATATAATCTATTATATTATTATTGATTTTATGATTGAGATCACAAACAAATTATTTTTTAAAAGTTATAACAAAATTAGACATCCTATATTTTTTAGGTGACTTTTTCTAAATACTAATATATATTTATTTTCTATTTATATGGTTCTACAAAAGTTGTGCAATAAATAAACTAATAAGATTAATAATTACTTTTAGTAAGTATCTCAGTAAAAAGTTCTTATAAATGAATTATTATTATTTACTAGAAAGAATATTTTTATTGTAAAATATATGTGGCAAGGGTCTTGCAACATAACAATTTATGCTATGTGGCGAAAGTCACTTTAGCTTTTAGGATATTTAAAAATATCTCTGTTGGAACGTCAAAAATTGGTGCTATTTGTGTAAATATTAAAATATTTAAAGATTTCGTATGAAACAAATATAGCCCAAGTTTTAAACCAAAATATTTGTTTCAGAATTAATAAAACCATAACAAATTACAATAAATTTCAACAAATTACATATCTATACAATTTCAATGTTATTTGTTTTGATTGACAATTACAAGTTTGTCACTCTCGCCACATAGATTATTTTATTAGGTCCAGACTCTCGCCACATAAGGATTTACACTATGTGGTGAGAGTCACTTTAGCTTTTAGGATATATAAAAATAGCTCTGTAGATACATCAAAAATTGCTGCTATTTGTATAAATAGAAATTTAAAAAACAAACTTCAAATTGAGGGTCAAAACAAATATAGGTAGAATATAATATTGAAATTGTATTGAAAATAGTTAAATTTGTTTTATTAATTCTGAAACAAATATTTTAGTTTAAAACTTAGGCTATATTTCTTTCAAGCGAAATTGTTTTATAATTTCCTATTTATACAAATAGCAGCAATTTGTGATGTATCTACAGAGCTAAATTTATATATCCTAAAAGCTAAATTGACTCTCGCCAAATAGTGTAATTCGTTATGTGGCAAGACTCTCGCCACATAGTGTAAATCATTATGTGGCAAGAGTCTCAGCATGTAGTGTAAATTGTTATGTGGCGAGAGTCTTGACACATAGTGCCCACCTAAAATAATTGTAGCTATTTCAAAAAGTTATTTCAGACAATGAATAACCATTTGGAACAATTTATTTATATAGTAAATATGTAGTTCATAATAGAAAGCAAAAATCATCATTATACATAAAACTGATATATCAATCCTGTGATGATTTTGTTATGAATTTGAAAAAGTGATTTTTCAGTTATTTTGATAAATCAGAATTAGTTACTAATGATTTTTTAATTTTTACTTTTGATAAGTATTTATGTATAAATAGTGTCTGAAATAAATGTAAATTATTAGCACTCTAGCCAAAGACTACATCTATTATATTGATTGACAGGATGATTCAACTAAAGCAGAAGATGACCACTCACCATTTATTATATCTTGCAGCCATCACAGAATGGGTTTGGCAGTTCTAGGTATATTTTCCAGTTTCTTATACAATTTTATATATTTTCTAAAAAGAGTGTATCTATATCCCTGGGAGTTCCTATGTAATTAGATCTGAACAGTCCAGCCATGGGAATTGCAGTAGAATTTGATCTGAACAGAGTCTAACTTAACTTCTTATAAAAGGGAACATACTTTTTAAAAGAAGTTTTATTACTATATTTAAATAATTATCTTTTTGTGTAAATTTAAAACTGGAAGTGTCTATTCAGCAGTATATCAGGATATACTTATTGAAATTCTTGCATTGGGTGTATGTCCAAATATGGTTTAAAAATTTTTTAATTCTAAGGGTCAGTTTTTTCTTGAATAAGTTACTTTACTACACTAACTTATCCTTAAAATAACTTATTCAAGAAAAAACTAATGCTATGGATTTAAAAAAAGGTTTTTAAGCAATTTTGGATATATCTGGACATACATCTGAATAGACTCAACCAATAAAAACTAAATTTAAAATGGTTTACTATTAGTTTTTGTGGCTATAGATTCTGTTAGACTATGTTCAGATATAATTCTATAGGAATTCCTGTGGATGGACTGTTCAGATCTAATTATATAGGAATTCCCATGGATATAGACATAACCTTTCAAAAAATGGATTATATAGACCTAAATGTCATGGAAGGAATAAGTAAACATATTAAAAAACATTATTTTTTAATAAAATATTTTTTTAAACCATATTTCGACATATAAGAATTTCAATATATCTGGATGTACTTCTGTATAGACACTTCCAGTTTTAATTAAATGTACACAAAAAGAAAATTATTTAATATAATAATAAAACTTCTTTTAAAAAGTGAGTTCCCATTTATAAGAAGTTAAGTTTGACTCTGTTCAGATCTAATTCTATAGGAATTCCCATGGATGGACTGTTGAGGTCTAATTACATGGGTATTGCTCTGGATATAGAAACATCCAAGCATATAATGGTATATAAGTCAAAATATATAGTGACCTAAATATAATGTCTAGCCTGGGTGGAGCTGTTAATTGCATCAAATTATTGACATTATCATTATGGTCAGTTTCTGAATTTAGTTCTCTATTCAATTTGACAAGTATACCTTTTGCTTTTGAACATTAGATGTTTTGACCAGTTTGATGTGACTTAATATATATTTGGTCATTATACATTTTGTACTTTAGACGTTTTGACCTTGAACCAAAGGTTTGTTAAATTATAATACATGTTAGTTATTATAATTAATAAAATAAATTATCAAACCATTGGACCTACTTTTTGTTTTTTGGCTGAAAACTGAGATGTAATTAAACCTATACAGGCTCATGAAGAGATCTAAGATAATATAAATACATTTATTATATCACTCAGTACATTGCTATTCTTGGAATTTGAAAAATCGAAACCTTGGGAATTCCATGTATTCAATAATGTTAGGAAAAGTCCAACATAAAAATAACATAATTTGATTGATTCTAACGCTAAATGTATTTTCAGTTAACAACTATAATGAATTTTCAGTTGATTACCATTGAATTGTAAATGAACTAGAAACATCAAACTTGCCTATTTTTTCTATAGTCACGATGCTATTTTGCCAATTTTTGGTAAAATATTATATCAGTCTTTGTGATATTTAATGGTGAAATTCGCCATTGATGGAAATTTAATAGATTGAGATTTTATCAATCTATGGTTAATTTATATTAAAATTTATAGATTTAGTATTTTATTAGTTAGGAATTAATTTTGATATTATCGTTTCTTAGAGATTATTTGTTGTTAACGTATTTGAATTCAAACATTTGAATATTCAAATAATAGTATATAAGTGATCCAAAATTGAATCAAATTTATAACATCTAAATTATTTTCTCTTGTCTGGCGAAGATCTAACAAAAATATTTTTAGAAATGAAAAGCCAAATCGACTAGGATAGAAAACGGTTAAGTATCTTTTATATTATTTATAAATAATATTAACATACTAATTTTGTAGTTTTTAGATAGATAAATTAAAATATAAGAAATACTAAATTACGAACAAAATTGTTTGTTTTATTTAACGAAGACTCTGGGATATTATCAAATTAAGAAATTCTGTTACATAGGAAAGAGAGTCATCCTCTTGTAACACAAATACGTCGAAATCCCCATTAATGAATTTGAGGGAATTATTTCTAAATTTTTATTTTATTTTCAAAAAGCCATAATTATAGGTCGTCGGCAAAGATCAAACTTCTTTAATTAATTGTATTCTTTTTACAATAAAAACGTGCTTACAATGTCTAATTTATCGTATGTACGAGTTACCAGGACAATATTTGTACAGAGATTCTGAAACAGGTCATTGTTGCACCAAACCCTAATGGTTTTGGTTAGCCAAATATGACAACTTTGATGCATCCCACCTACATAGACTGGACCACAGTTCTATCTGCTGCAGCTGTGAGATTCTCTGTAGATATGCTAAGAATTGTAAATATGAAAGATTTGTCCACCATGTACAACACTATGCCAATGCCATGTGAACTGTGAAGCATGATATGGTTTCCTCATGGTTGGGTTTGCGGTCACTAGTCATGTCTTGAAAAACTGGTGACTGGACAGTGCATGAGAAAATGGAGGGATCATGTGAGTGGCACCTCATCAAGAACAAAGAGAAATGTTAGTGAGAGTAGTTTATTCATATTTAGTGAAGGGCGATTTTGTCACTATGGGAGTGCTCTGAGGCAAGGCTTTGCGTCGGTAGTGGCACGACATTGGTGGGAGTTATGGTGATTGGTGAAGTAAGACAAATGGCCTGGAGAGAAAATGACAGAAGATGTGGGTTTTGATGGAATTGACCTCGAGAGCTATTAACTTATTTGGGGTCATGTCTAAAGAGGGTACATGTCGCTTTGAGTATGCTGATGATTTTGTAGACCATTCTTAAGAAGATCGAGTGCGAGTTGGAGGTGTTTTGCTTCTCTGTGGGAGTCCTTTTCGTGCTTTTCATATCCTTATGCTCCTCCTAAGATATAACTTATTGCAGTTCTACATGTATTGTTATATAAAAGGTAGGCCATGTCCTAAGGAGGCCGTCTGTTTTATTACTGCACTGATGGTTTTAAAAATTAGTATTATTAACTTCAGTGAATAAATATTACTCATGCTAGCAAAGCACATATTAAATTGAAAATAGTGATTTGTAACCTTGATATCTATATTCAATAGAGTTATTGGAAATTAATTTTATGCTAGCAATGACTATCTCAAGTTCATTGTAGTAATTTAAGAAATGATGGTACTTGTTTAAAAATCTTGGAAACATGGCAAAAGCGGCAATTAGTAGTTTGACCTTTGACCTTGACCTATAATTCATATGTATGGAATTTTTAACATTTAACTTTAATGAGAGATATGAATCCCTTAAGTCCATTAACGGTAGTAATGATAGCATGTTTTAATTTTAAATAGATTGAAAATAGCAAAATACAGTAATTAAAGAAGTCTGACCTTTGACCTTAACCTTGGTTTTTGAAAGTTTGTATTTATGTTAGATATAAATTTCTCAATTCCAATAACAACCAAATTAAGCAATGATAGCAATTTTTTGTTTTTGTTAAAAATGGTTTGGAAATGGCAAAAACATAAAAATTAAATTAATGAAGTTTAACCTCTGACCTTGACACTGACATTTAAATTTGAGTACTCTCCTCCAAATCATTTTGCTTTGGTCCAAAGTATATACTTCCAAGTTTGGTGCTTTGGGCTAGCAGAAAACGATTTACCCATTTAACCATAAGCCATTTTCTAGGTGGGGAAGCTATTAATTTTTTTTAAATTTACTTTCTATTTAAGATTGAATATTCATTATAAATTTTCTTTTTAGGCAAAGATGGTGAAAAGGGAATAGTTGGACTTGCTGGAAAAATAGGGAAGAAGGGAAATCGAGGAGAAAAGGGACAAAGAGGTCCAAAAGGTCCACAAGGTAAAACTGGTGTTGACGGCTTAAGAGGAACAATGGGTGAATCGGGCAAAAAAGGAGACAAAGGCATTAAAGGTTTACAGGGAATAAATGGCACTGAAGGAGAAACCGGAACCAAAGGACCGGTAAAACATTTAATGTTAATCTTTTTTTTACTTTAACTAAAAATATCAATGAATTTATTCTTAAGAAAGAAATTTTAAAAAGAACAATATATAAAATATTATGGCTAGTGTTTTCAAAGGTGAAAACTGTAAAATAAAGTTAGTTTATGGATAAAATTCGATATCTAGTCGCATTATTTAGCAACTACATTTACTGTTATTTTAATATCTATATCTTCCAAAATATAAAATATTCTATTTAAATTCTAGAAAGGCGATAAAGGTCGTGATGGTACATCTCTAGCAGGACTCAAAGGAGAAAAAGGGGAAAAGGGTATAAAAGGATATCTGGGACCAACTGGATTTAAAGGTATAAAAGGACTGCCAGGAGATAAAGGAGAAATAGGATATGCTGGAACACCTGGTTTAAGGGGACTCAAAGGCAATAAAGGTTCTCTAGGTTCCAAAGGAGATTCTGGAGATGCTCCTGATGGAAAAAGAGGTGTGAATGGCTCACAGGGAATTATCGGTGAAAAAGGAAATAAAGGATTAAAAGGGGACAAAGGCTTAGATAATATACCCGATTCTTCACTTAAAGGATTGAAAGGTAATGTTGGCTACATTGGTCCAAAAGGATTCAGAGGACCTTCAGGACCTCAAGGACTGAAAGGACCCAAAGGATATATCGGAATCGAAGGTCCAAAAGGATGGAGAGGACAAATAGGAGATAAAGGTTTTAAAGGAATAATCGGATTTATTGGAGAACCTGGACCTAGAGGATACAAAGGAATTAAGGGTCAACGGGGTACAACAGGACCTGATGGACTCCCTGGAAGAAATGGAACAAAAGGATTTAATGGCGACAAAGGTATAAAAGGTGAAAAAGGAGTCATTGGCAAACCAGGTGACGATGGGGGAGCTAGTCCAGGAGATAAAGGAGATATAGGAATTAAAGGTAAATAATCAATTGAACTAATAAAAATCAATATTTATTAAGAATATTCTCAACAAATACTAAATATATTATACATACAAGGAAAAACACTTTTATTTATGAATATAATTCAAATATTTTTTTAACAATGTACATATATTGTGTATATCAAAGAGTCTTGAAAACGTGTATACAATAAACATTAAATGAAATTTTATTGTTTCTAATTTTTTAATTAAATGTTTTAATATTTTAGGCGAAAAAGGTGAAAAAGGACTAAATGGAACTGTTGGGAATAATGGTGCAAAAGGAATAAAAGGAAAAACACCACCAATAAGAATCGGTCCGAAAGGACCAAAGGGTTATAATGGTCAAAATAATAGCCGTGGTAAAAAAGGTTTTAAGGGATTGCAGGGCATACCAGGTTTTTCAGGACAAAAAGGAAATAATGGCAAGAAAGGAATTAAAGGAATAAAAGGAAATAAAGGACGTTTGGGACGTCCTGGTATAGTAGGACTTGACGGAAATTCAGGACAACCGGGTACAGATGGTGCTATTGGTGTTCCAGGAAGCATAGTAAGTTTGTTTACTTCAATATAGATTCTCTATGGGATACCTAGATACCTAACATAACAAATTGTCATCATCTTCTCTTGTACAACAATAGATGCATGTACAATGCATCAAGAAATCACATGTATCTATTTAAATCAGTGTTTTGTGCAAGAACTTATAAGGGATGATATTACACCAGAAGCCAAGGGGGCGGGTAGGTATCTAAGAATGGACGGCTGCCGTTTTCTAAGTGGTGGATAGACCGCTAGAGGACCTAAATGGCCCTTTCTATGTTAAATTCATATCCAATTGGCCTATAATTCAGGGTATTGATTTCTGTTGATGTTAAAAGTAATTAAAGAAATTCGCATTCACGGTAAAAATGCATTTTCGTGAAAATATTTTGTTATTTTATTAAATACAAGTATCATGTAATAAATACATAACTTTAAAAAACAAAATATTTCTACAAAGCCCATTTACAGCTGCAAGTAATTAAAACAATTAGCAGTGGCTTAGCCAAGGGGGCAGTCACGGGGGTCATGATCCTCCCCCGTCAGGCTTCTGTCGGAAATTTTGTAGGCTTGTCGGAAATAGTTGTAACATTTAGCTATATCAATGTCAAAGGTGAGGTAAGTGAATGGGTGGTTGGCTTCGTTGAGGTAAGAAGTGATTGATAAGCACTTGCGGATGCTCTTTTACTTTATGTTAATAAGCTGGGGTTAGAGAGGCAGTACATAGTTGCTCAAGGTTACGATGGAGTAGCAACTGTGAGTGGTATACATGGGGGTGTCCAAGCTTTGGTTCGCAAGGAATGTCCAAATGCTATTTATATACACTGTTCCTCTCGTGTTTTAAATCTGGCTTTAAGCAAGTGCTCCGCTATTTCTGAAATTAAAGCCACCATGACTACTATTTTCGATGCATGTTTCTATTTTAAATATTCTGCTCCACGAGTACACAAATTAAAAGTTGCAGTAGAAGAATTGGTCCCCAAAAGTAAACACAGTTGTGTGAAGCAATATGCAAAACTCGGTGGATTAAAGGACATGACTCCATCAATGTGTTCTTTGAACTCTACCACCCTCTAATGAAAGTTTTCAATGATACCAAGGAGCATGCTATTGCCAATGCCAAAACTCAGCCAAGTTTTTTTATATCTTTTCTCATTCTTCGAAAAACACTTTCCCTCACCACCAACTTTCGACATTTTTTAATGTTTCTAGACTAAATCGATGCATATTAGCCAAATCGTTTACCCCAAACCCGTTAGACTTAATTATGTTAGGGTGCGGGCAAGGCTGGCTGAATTACATTTTTAGTATTCTTCACATTTTGTTTGCTCTGCCGAATTCTGAGTGAACAAAATTATAAGGCATATTCAGACAAATGATAGTAGCTGATGTGAGTATGCACACAGATGTTATGACGAGATGAAGTTTCTCTAATGCCCATACGTAATACAAATAGCTGTTCGCCTGATGCTGAGATCCAAAATCCGTTTATGACGAATGGAGGTTCCTCTTATGCTCTGGCAGTTAAGCTGGGCGTGGTAGCGATACCATTAGTTTGGTTTCTGCCAGTATGTATACCTGTGCCCCCCACAAAATGTTTGTTTAACCATCCCAAGTTAATTAGTGAAGAGATCTATTAACCCCCTAGCTCTGACATTAAAAAGAAAGATCATGCTAGATGAGTCAAGAATAAACATTAATGTGTATATATGTATGTAGCATACATTGTATATTACTATATGGTGTATAATATTTTGTGGTATATGAATACTTTCCAACTGTATATATTTTAAATATAAAAGCAATCTTGTCAATAATATCACTAATTATACAGTCTCCAAACTTAAATGTACAGCTTGAATACATAGCTAGTTTGACTTTTGCTTGCCTCTGCTCTTGATAATATTTTGAAAATCTGTTAACACATTTTCATCACCTACCAAAGCTGGAGCCAACTTTTTTTAGACGATGTGTAGTCTGATTTTAAGTTTGTACAACTTTTGGAAATAAGTCTATCCAACGTGTTATATTTGGAAATGCTTGGAAATGCTTTTCTTTTATTGTACGATTTACGCGTTTATCAAAGAGATAATGGAAAGCTTCCGCATCACATATCCGATGACTAAACTGACCTCGGCGAAGCAACGTTTGAAAGAGGCCTCCCATAAATTCGTTGCTCGTATCAGTGTAGATAACCTGCGGAGTCATCACCTCAACTGGATCTTCAATCATTTTTCAAAATTGCGTCACTAACAACTTCTGACTGTTTAGATTTGAGAAGTCGACACACATTATGTCACCTGAACCCATCAGTTACTACCGGCACACTTATAGATTATATTATTGCTTGAAATATCCTGCAGCCCTTGAACGTCAGTCGCAGATGCCGTCCAGCAAAATAGTGACGGGGGAACCGCTTGTGTACTATGTAGATTGATTGACGTTTTAGGAATTGCTGAACTCGTTTGACCGTTAGTTGACGAGGCAGAGTTGATGGTATGTTTCGGATAGAATCTGGTCCAAGGCACAGACGCCGAAGTTTGGATTTTTCGCCTTCTTACGCGTCCATCTGTGACCGTGCCTCTTTTTTGGGCGGTATATTGCCATCATGGACATCTATTTCTACTGTAGTTTGATTACAACAAATGAAGGTATTCCGTACACGAATAACATGGCTGGCAGAATCGTGTTGTAAAGGTTTGAAGTATTATTGATACATACAAATGCTGTTAAATCGCGCATTTATAATCTTCGTTCAAAGTTAAATGTTATCACTACGGGCGATTTTAAATCTATTGGGATAAATATATACTGTATGTACATATATGTATATTTATGTACATATAGTCCATACCGAAAAAAATGTCCGCCTTCCAAGTAAACATTATATTAAGTAGTATTTACGCAATAAATAA
>JAUYWI010123493.1:0-10211 GCA_034780595.1 Parotoplana pacifica | reverse complement strand
AATAAATACTATTTATTTTCACCATTTCGAGCTTCAATCTAAAAATAAAAAGTTAATATTATTTCGCTCTTTTTCTCCATTTGGTAGCGGGGTTCACAAATGTTTTCATTATTTCATTAAAATAACTAAAGATAATTAGAGAACGCTGTCAATTATTAAAAAAACATAAAATATACACGATACATATTCTAACTTTTATTGAGGCTCCCAATGGTAACGTCTTTTATTATTTTGCCAATCAAAAAATAGGAACTAAATTGAAACAATAACCGATTTTTAAAGAAGTAATGTGTCTCGTCTAACTATATAACGTCTCAATGACAGGAAGGTAAAGGTATTTTTGTGAAAAAATAAACGTGTTTTGGGTAGAAATGTACCCCAAACAGCATTTGAGGGTTAATACAAATCCATAATTGTTGGATAACATATTTGGGGCAATAATAGATATCTGAGGAAAAATACTAAAATGGGCCCAAAATCCTAAAGATACATATCTTGTTCAACGTTGATATTTTGAGATATAAATTTAGGCAGCATAACATCATTGGATGGATCGCTTTTGTAGTTACCGACCACTGTCGTCACCAAATTGGTGGCCGATGACTTCATCAGGCCCATCTTTCAACATTTTCCGCTTGACATCTAATTAGGGAGGAAAACATTTGAACAACATATGATGGGCTTATATGTGGTTCAAATGTTTTGCTACCTAGTTTGAGGACAATCGGAAAATGTGGCCCTGATGAAGTCATAGGCACTAGTTTGGTGACGACAGAGACCAGCAACCATTAAAGTGAGCCATCCAGTTTTATGCTGTTTACTTGTAATATCTCTAAATATCAAAGTTGAACAAAATATGCATCTTTATGATTTTAAACCTTATGAGTATTTTTGATTCATGCCTAAAATATTTAATCCAACGAATATGGATTTTTTGCTAAATTCTCTCAGTTTTTGTTAACAGATTTAACTAAGGAAAATGTTTTGCTCTTTAACATTTACACTCAAATTTATGTGGCCTACAAAGGGCTAGGTTTTAAAGGTCTCTGGCGGGGATTGACTGTGCCGGAATTTGGTACAAATAAATCAGATCCCAAATGTAGTTTGTCTTCAAAATATGATGTCTAGGTTCACTACGCACGGAGAAACACGTGTGACATTGCATGCAAATAGGACTGGATACTTTTAAGTAATTTGGAAAGAACTAATTGGACATCTACCATCTAGAAGCGATAAAGAAAAATAAATGTAAAAGGGCGAAATAATCTAAATGAAAAAAAAACTGTCAAAAAGAAAACAACAATTTTGTAAATAAGTAGCTATATATATATCATTTTCTGTTGAACTAAAACATTTTTTATACATAGAGAAATTCACTGCTCCTGCTGTTTTTGTACATGCTCTTTTCGGATATTAATTTAATAATATGTACAGCGTGTCCAAGATTTTGCTGGGAGACAGTTTATAGGGCGCCCCATTCTACAACGAATGCAGTATACCTTCTTCAGCTGGGGCTATGCATATTAATATTTTACTCTGGATTCTAACACATTAATACAATTTATGTTCATCATCTGCTGGTGAATTCTAACACATTCCTTCAATTCATGTTTTCTGGTAATGAATTCTAACACATGCAAACAATTCATGTCTATCTGCTAATGAAATCTAACACATTCATACAATACTTGTCTATCTAGTGGTGAATTCTAAGACACATTATTGAAGTTATAATTTGTCGTTATTATACAGTATTGAATTTATGATGTTTAATGTTTTATTTATAGATCCATAAAGTAGTGCGTTTGAAGAATTATTAGGTTTTCATTATCGAGAAATTAAAATTGACCGAGACATATTAGAACAAGTCAATGGCTTTTCAATGAAGATACTTTTAAAATGCTGCCAGCAGCAGGAGCGATGAAAGTTTTTAAAACTACAATAAAATCACATTACAACCTCCGTTACAGGCATAGTTATAACACATGAAAAGACGACAACATCTCACTAATAATTATAAAAACAAAGAAATATTTTATTTCTGAATCTGAAATATCTTATCATTGGAGCACAAAACAAATTTAAAACACGTGCAACTTTTTTGTATTGTTAGAAATCAATCTATAAAATTACATTATCTACCTTCTGTCCATTTATCAACTTACTGCATTCATAGTCAACGTTGAGGTCTTTGCAAGTTTATAATGATACCCTATTTCTAATGGATCACTTCGAAGCATAGGAAGAGTCAGTTTTGTGACGTGACGGATCCACTTCTTACAAATAAAATTCTAAATCAAATATTCCTACTGTATTTATAAATTAACACTTCACAGCTAACGAGGAGACCACTTATTGTAGAAATGAGAAAATATCTCAACCGAGTTACTGAAATTAGGCATACTTAAACAATGTTTCTTACGCAGTTTATGGAGTCAGATTTTACTGTCCAACTTCCTTAAACTTACTTCCCAAACTTTACTTTTTACAAAATAATTAATCCCGAAGCCATTGAAAATCATACAAAATTATTTTTTTACCTGATGATGATATAGGGACCTTTTATTATTTAAAAATATGTTGATGAATTTGTTCCAGGAAGCTGAGTTATGAAATAAATCATTAGCTGTGAAATATGATTAACATCCTTATCTACCACCGCTAAATGGTATAGAACTTATATTAAAAATAAAAATTATACAATCAATAGCAATGACTGACAAAATAGATGGGTTGAAAATATGAAAACAAGACAGGCAAATGAAATTTGTTCAGATTGGAAAATATAATGTAGAATAGTTTTTTCATATAAAGCGCTTTTTCTATCACTTATTTTGCTAACTTTCAAGAACGTGTTTATTATCATATACAAATTAGAATAGTATCATTTCTCTTATTCTCATTACTTTAAGTTCAATTTTTCACACATTTAACTTCTATTTTCCAAACATTCAACTTCTATTCTCCACACATTCAACTTCTATTTTCCACACATTCATCTTTTATTCTCCAGACATTCAACTTATATTCTCAACACTTTCTATTTTCCTTTTTATTGGATTTAAAAAAAAACAATGAATATTATATTTTCCAAAAATATAAATAAATTAGACAAATACCGATATATTGAACACTTGGCACAAAAAATAAAAAAATATATGACACCGAATATTGTATAGAGCACTCAATCTTTTTTAATGGAGAAATGATTCTTATTCAATGGAAACTGTTATTTGGTGGACAAATGACTCTTCATTTATAGCCAAATGAATCTTATTAATGGAGAAATTATTGTTTTTATAGTTGGAGATAAGCTTTTATTTGATAAAAAAATGAGTGTTCTTTTGGAGGAAGAAATGTACTTATATAATGGAGAAATAATTTTTATTAATAGAGAAATGAGTCTAATTTGGTAGAGAAACATTTTCTTTATAGTTGAAGAAATGAATTTTCTTTAATAGACAACAATCTCTTACCAATTGGAGAAATAACTCTTATTCGATGGACAAGTGACTTTTATTTGACAGCAAAATGAATCTTATTCGATGGTGAATATATTGTTTAAATTGTTGAAGAAATAACACTTATTTAATAGAGAAATTACTTTTGTTCGATAGAGAAATGACTCATATTTGATATAGAAAAATATTTTATTTGATTTAGAATATAAATGACTTATATAATATATAAATGTATGTATTTGGTATATAAAGGACTCTTATTTTATGGACAAATGTATGTTATTTGATATCGAAATGATTCTTACTTGATAGAGAAATGACTGTTATTTGATAGAGAAATGTATTTGATGGAGTAATGACTACTTTGATATAGAAATGCATCTTATTTGAAAGAGAAATAACTGTTATGTATAGTTGATGGAACATATTCATAGACAAAATAGTATACTTGATGGAGAACAGACCAACCACACCAATTCTAGCAGCAATTAGATAAATGCTATTTATCTGTTAAAAACGTTACACATTTGATTAGTCATATAATAATTAATCCACCATAATTGGTTGTTTCACATAATACCTAACAGTTTGTATTTACTTTTGTACTTTTTGGTGCTTTATTGGTCAGATTTATTAACATAAATTATATTAAACTATTTAAAAATCGAAAAAAAAATCATTTGTAGGTACCCTCTGAACTAGTGATTTTACCTTTTGAATTGAAAACAATGAAATAATTATAGATAACCAATAAAATACAAACGGTACTACCTATTTTAGAATCACCATTTCAGAGTGTAAAAGTTGATAAATTTTAAACCTCACTTGCAGAGATAACTGAAACTTGGAAACTAGTATCATATCTAAAAAACGATTAAAGTACATAGTTTTACGTCTGATATTTTAAATCTTACAAAAATGATGTATTGAGCCATTCAATGTATAAAACCATTTTTTCAATAAACAGACAAATTGTCAGTTTTGGATTTCAATCACAATTTGGACAAATTTTAAAACAATCAAATGAAAGTTAATTATAGAAAGCTGTAAGAAAAAACTTAATTAGTTCATCAATTTAAACGAAACAAATTCTGACAAAATAAAATTGAAATGCCAAGAATTTGTGCCCCTTTCATTGATTTAACTGCTTTGAGTAGATATGAAGAAAGCAAGATTTATAAAAATACTTTGTTAAAATTCAAAAATTGAAAAATGTAATAATATGCATTTATTTTCAATTTCATAAATAAAACAGCAACTACCTATTATTGTTTAATTGAGCCAGTTGACCAGTATATTAAAGTTTCCAAATTTCAAATAATCACCAATTAAACAAATTTCAAAAAGATATCCGGAAATGTTTTAATATTTGTAATATTGATAGGAAGTTGGACTGTCTTGGGCCAAGTAGCGGAATCCACAGCCACTTTCTTAACAAAGAGTATCATCTTTTCAGACACGAAACCATCAATTTGGATTTTAAATTCAAAAATTACAGGGTACGTTATCGTCAGATTTTTAACATGTCTCTCAGGAATCTTGGCAGTTATAGTAACATTCGCCCCAAGTGGAACATTGATTCTTTTTATTTCGATCCTAAAATTAAGAACTGCGTTGTCCATTTCATCGGGCAAGATCATTCCTGTAGTCTGCATAGTAACTGAGTCTTTTTTTCCATCTGACAATTCATTCCATTCTTTGTCATACTTTGTCTCATTTTCTTGATATCGCCGAAATTCCCAGAAATAGTTCGACTGATTTCGGACCGATATTGGAGTGATGACACCATCAAGCTTAACATGGCTACTTTGATGAGGATCATCAATTTGGGACATCAGATTATTAACTTCTGTCAAATAAAAATAGAGCCAATTTTAAATTATTATGCATCAAAATACGAAACCAATCATTGTATTACAGATTCGACTCACGACCCTGTCAACCCACTTCAAAATTTCAAAAGAGACCAATGTACTTATGATCCTAATAAAATATGATCCTGGGGCACGTCTTAAAAAATGTCTTCATAGATATAACTGGCTGATATTTTTTCCAAAATAGGTTTATTGATAGTTTATAAATCATTTTAAGTAGCTTTGGGATAATTTCCTGGATAGATTTTAAATGGGAAAAGTCAGACTCGCCTCAAAATCAATAGAACTCATTATCTGACTTTAGATAAACATATGACTCTTTTATTTGGTACACTAATAACATCAAGAGGTTCTCATTATTGATGATCAAGAACCCCCAGCCTATTCGTGACACCAATTTGGCTATTACAGACCCATTACTGTTACTCTCCTTAGTTACTTTGGCCTAATAAATGGGTATAATCATCGCTTTTCTCCAAATATCTGGGGTCGTAACGTCTTCTAGATGTTATTAATGACATTAAGCCATTTCTCTATCTCAGACATCCTAATCAACATTGCCGGATCGATATCCTCCCTTCCTCTATCTGACTGAGTGCCTTATCCATCTCAGAGATTGGCTTGGATTCCGATGTTGCCAGCCCTTTGTTTTCCACGAGCTTCGAACTAAAACGATCATATGGCTCTTCCACTGTTTATGGAATGATGGAGCGGCCTCTATGTCTTTTTCAAAACATCTGAACAATATTAACTATCTCAGTGTGTAAGATAATGTATAATTTTCACGAGGGTGTTATGGAAATCATAGAATAAGAACAATGAACATTGATGCAGGAGTACAGATTCTAGGAGCTATGTAATGAAAGTTGAAAAATATATCACAAAATTAGATTTTATTTAAATATTTTTAATTTTAATTTTTAATACTAAACAGTCTCAAAATTAAAAGATGTTGGACGTAGGTGACTTTTACTGCGTGCTGGCCTTATTTACCTTATTTGTGAGTGATAAGGGAAGAATAATTAAATTACTCTCACCTTTAGTCTGGTAGTGAAATTTAGCTAAAATAGAGAAAATAAATAAAATGTTAGGCCCGAAAATTCTTTTAAACGGTCCCACTTTTTACAGATTTATATCAAAGAAAAAGAGTCCCCTAAATATTCATATAAGAAACAGACCCATAACATAAATAACACCACTGTAGTGGGTAATCATTTCGAAAGGAAGTGAAAATACAATGTATTCAATAAAAATATGTAAGTTCCGATTCCTGGTTTCATTTGACATTTTGCCACCAAACGTGTTTTATTAGACTAAAAATAAGCACACTACATACTCGAAATGTGTCAGAGATTCATTTTAGAAATCCAACTATGTGATATAGAACTTTTAGATCGTATTTTAAAAAACACTAAAAGTCCTACAACGGCAATCAGTATGCCGCTGACTCAAAGAGCTCTAACACATCGTTTAGTTGGTTTTTGTTATTCTTTTCTGATGAATTAAACTGTCTAGCTGGATTATTAAAGATTGAATTAACTCTAATAGTCTGCGCTCTTTTAGATTTTATATTGGATGATGTTGTAGCACACGAAGCATTCACCTTTGCTCGATCAACCTTTTTGTTTAAAATAAGTTGGGACCTTTAAAATTCACTTTATGAGATAATTTTATTGTCATTTTTACACACTTAAGAATGATGATGTGCTTACTGTTTTAATTTAGTTCAAAGACCTCCTATTTAACTTCCCAATATTCTTTCTTAGGATTCAGTTAACCTTATACTTAATCACTTTTTCATCCTCAGTTGTGTCTGTAGGTGTGATGATCTTCCCATATATAACTTACCTATAGACAAAAACATATAAAATCCTTTTGCTTCTTTATAAATTCCAAATGCTTTGTATACGATTGTCTTATTTCCTGCTCCAATATAACGACGTCCCTTCTTGTAATTGAATGTACCTAAAACAATTCAATAACATGGGCCAATTAACTGTTTCGCATTTAATAAAAAATGTAAGTTCTCATAAATTGAAATGCGCTATGCACAAAAATTCACACCAGAAGAACCTTTCATAAAAATTTGTATCTACTTCTCTAAAAATCATTTGGCATTTAACCGGTCTTAGCTTAGTAAACTAACTTGTCTAATATTAAACTGATTGGGAAGTGTTCTTTAAGCTACTGAATTCAATTTTATATTAATGTATTTTGAAAGTAGCATCAATATAGAGGGTGGCCCTCAGTTGCACTTTTGTATGATGGGTGTAAGTTTGTAGTTAAAAATTTTGAAAATGTATCGGGCACATGAGTAACAATGGTACGTATGGTGGATATAAGAAGTGGAATACTGAACATCGAGCTCACAACGTGGTATATCACGTGGCTGAGTTTAGGTTCCTAACCCCTATTAAGTTGACATTTTGCATTGTTTAAAAAGTCACCATTTTAGGTACAATCGTAAATAAACCATTCAGAGCCTTTTAATTATAATTAAATTTAATTTTTCAAAAATAGGTATTTACGGAGCTTCCCTGGTATGGTGGACCTAATAGATCAGCAACCATAAATGTGAAGCATCAAATTATACATTATTTTATGTATAATGCCAATTGAAACAAAGCAATTAGCGGTCTGAAAGCAACAAATCTACTGGTTACGATGGAGCTCAAGCTGATATTCTTCTTCTAAATCCATATAATTTAATCGGGTTATCAACGCTCCTGGCTCTTGAACATCTGTGCCATTCGTCTCTGATAAACGGGCACCACTGTACACCCCCTAGAACAAAACTTTGTGCCACACTCCTCTGATAAACGGGATGGCAATGTACACACCCTAGAATAACATACTTCCCAAGCATTGTTGAATTGCTAGTGCCGATAGCGTCAACGAGGCCAAAAAATTATTTACTTTAAATTAGACATTCAGTAATGTATATGCAATTTTTGTTGAAAATCACAAATCTGACTCTAAACACTAAACCAAACATCGTATTACGCTCGAATTAGAGATTTATGGCCGTAAAATTCAAATAATTATAATATTTTAGACGATTTGGAATAAATCTTGCGAAAATTAAGTCTCGTAAAAAAATTGATATTCAACGCTTGACTGGATCTAGAAACAATATTTAAATGGAACCTCCTTTTTGTTCAAACCTTAGATTTATACTGCAGACGCCATCGAAAACAAAGTTGGTATACAATTTTCGGATTCCTTTAAAACTGTGTTTCCTGAGATATGAGAACCAGCATTATGGGGCCAGTCCAGTAACATAAAATGAGTGTTGATAGAATTTGCTCACGATAATAGAAAGTTTTGAGAACTACCCTTTAACGTGTTGAAAAAGTCTGATCCCAAAATCAGTGGACTACAAAATTTATATTTGGATAAAGATAGGATAATTCTAATTAGCATTTTCAGCAAATTAAAAAGTATTTTATCCGTTAAATATTTGTTTATTTTAAATGTTTTTTTGAATTTTAATTTGTTTGTGCGCATAATTCAATTTATTCAAAATTATGTTATACATGTTATTGAACGAAGTAATAATGTTATTGTTATCAAATATAAAATTTTCAGGGTTATAGATTGGTCTAGAGCATGTTAGAAATTGATACAATCATGTCTTGCTTTTTCTGGATCAATTGTTGTAATATGTTTGTAATAAAATTGAAAAAATGCTTTTAGTTAAATAGATTTTTAATCTCAAAATTACGTTTTTTTTAAATATAAGTAACCTTAAAGTTGCACACAAACCTGTATATGTTGTACAATGAAGTAATTGTTATATATTTGTCTAATATTAACCACTATTACGAAACAATAGCTACAAAAACAAATTTTTGTAAAAAAAATTGATCAACATAGGACCAGTTTAATCTAATTTAGAGGGTTACCACGTGTCGTTTTAAAAATCGCGACTTGAAAACAATAGTATCCAGCAAGTTTGAGCGTTTTACCTGAATTGGAAAAATGATAGATTTTCATTTTGTTGTCGAACTGCCAACTTACTACCAGCTACTTGAGAGGCTACCAGACCCATGTATAGTATTATTGCTAGGCTTAAATCGGAAAAAGACATATTTTTATTATTTGGTCGTTAATAAAAACTTACTAAAAGGCTCTACAACATCCTGTCCTGGCGTGTGTGGATTGACAGCTGTAATGGAAGAAATGGGTTATAAGCTGTAAACCATGTTCCTTTAAATAGATCCGTTTTGAAGTTGGTAAGGCTCCTTTCACAAAAGATACCAAAGTAGGTTGGTATATATCGGTACAAAAATATATTTATATTCATGAAATTGAACCGTTTTCATTATCAGTATAATCTATTTCTTTATTGTGATAGGTAAACTACTAAACTTTGGTAAGAGTCTCCTATTCTCAATGCTTAAAAATATACTTCCATGCTCAACTAAAATTGTCTTTCTTTCTTCATGCAAGCAGATATCGGATATTGTTTCACATGTGATTCCTTATAGTAGTTACCTACGTACATTGTCTGTAGAAACATGAATTATCTAATGTGAGTGAAAAATGTCTCTATTTAATAGCACAACAATTACGTGTCTAGGAATTTAGAAATATAGACATGGCTGTTATGTAAAAAGTTGCTAAAAATTAATTGGTGTTATTGTATTTTTGATATTCCTAGTCCATTCGTATCAATTGAAAAACTGGTCTACATTTAGTGTATTGTAATATATTCATATTGTTACCAGTGTCAGTAGAGTTTTTACATTCAATATTTACATGATGTATATATGTTACAGGCACAACGTGAAACCAGCCATTACGCGTAATGCCTGAACATTTCAGACATTACGCGAAATAACTAATTCACTCAGTCGTTTCATGAAATGACTGA
>JAUYWI010123482.1:0-10212 GCA_034780595.1 Parotoplana pacifica | reverse complement strand
AGAATGACTGCTGGTAACATTAGCAAAGAAATTGGCCTAAACCAACTTAATAGAGAGCCTATTAATACTAACCCTACTCCACCCTGGATTTTCAACAACCTTGTCACATTGATCGACCAAATTCCTGAGCTGAAAAACACCTCAGACAATGAAGAAAGAAGAATGATTGAGAACAAAACCATCAACACTCACCTTCCTGCAGCCTGTGTCATTTTCACTGATTTTTCAGCTATCCATGGTACTACCAATGAAGGAAGTGGTATCTATATTTTCAATGAAGATGGGTCAGAATATCCCTACTCTATCCCAGCCAGCAAAAGCTGCAGCAGCTTCATAGCTGAAATTACTGATCTCTAAAGTGCACTCAACACCAATCCTCCTACTACCTCCAAGAGCAAGCGTATTCTTATCTGCACTGACTCCCTGTCTGTCATCTCTCGCCTCAAATCCAAGAACCAAGATAATCAGGTTTGTGAAAACATCCACAGTCTCCTATTCCAAAGGCGGACCCTCTGGCCAAAGCGGGCTCTAAGCGAGATCAAACAAACAGCCCTTGTGATTTTGCTACAACCAAAGCAGTCATTTATCGTTACACAAGCAGTCTATGGACCTCCGACTACAAGGAAGCTGCAGCGAAAAAAGGACATCACTCCTGCTAGGCCCCTCCATGACCCGGGCGGAGTTGTCCCCTACGTGGAACTTTTTAGCCAATAGACCTCACATTCAGTGGGTGGAAGAAGAAGAAAATGATTAATATTCGAAAATTTATTGAAGGCCAAATACATATATACAATAACATTCTTTTTAAATGCTCACTGTTGAAATTTTGATAAAATCAAAGACATTATATCAAAATAGTTTTGATAAAAGATTTATTTATAGAAAACAACACAGTCATGTATTGTATTTGTTTTGATTATGTTAAAATTAAAAAACATAAATTATACTCATGTAGGAATATAAGTAACAAAAAGTACACAATTGGTCGAGTTCAAAAATTATTCAAAATTGCTTTCACCGTCTGTGTACATCATATTAACGAGATAAACGTCTTATTTTTTTCGCAACTAAAACGAACAGAATATAAAACAGAACATTTTCTTTAAATAGTTTTGTCATAACATTAAGGCAAACAAACCTCAATTGATATAATACGGCGGCTATGTATTATCCGAATGGCATACTTCCCAATCGACCCAATAACTTGCTAAAAAACAATCTCATAAGTCATATCATCCATAGATCGGTTTAAAACTAAGCATACTACTCGAAAAGGACATTTATATTTCCAGTGCACAATTTTGACAACAAGATGTCGCTAATCATCAATTTAGAAAGAATTAGGAGTTCGATTTAAGTATAAGTGACATAAATATACATAATGTAGATGCATTTAGAAATACTATGGCATAGGCAAGAAGGACACACAAAAATGTTGTGTATAATTATCCGGAAAACGTGATCAAATCTAATGTGGTTTTAAATGTTAAATTAAAATAAGAGAAAATTCCAATAAACGAAATAATTCTGAATATTATTCTATAGTTGGCTACATCTATGTATAAATACTTCTCCGGGTTGTAATGTGTATATATTCGTTACCTGGCAGTTGTGGCATTTGTGTTGACATAAATATTGGGGTGGTGGTTCAATACTAGAAACTTGGATCCTAGCTAGTAGTTTGCATCGCCTCCCAAATCTATTCCGACAATAAATAAACAGCAACAACCGAGGTCCCTATCCATCCACTACATACACAGATTCATCACCAAGATGACAAAAGATAGAGAAGAGATGAAACCAAGAAACTTGCTCACGTTGTTCGTAGATATAAAGTTATGTTTCAAAAATAATGATTCCAAAGATTTAGATTGCCAGACAATTCAAAGCATCAACTAGCTAACTAAAACTTTAAAAAAAACTATTGGCAGTTTAAGAAAAGAAGACAATGATGTTTTAAAACAAACATTTTAGGCTTAATATCTCAAGTACAAACTCGCCGATTGGACGGGCTTCACTCTTATTAACTGACTGAAATTGATACTAGGTAATCAACGACTGAAATTTAGGCCAAAATGTAGATAGCAATTGTTTTTAGATAAAACATGTCAATTTCCAAATAGATATTTTTAATAATAGTATTAGAAAAAATATTTCACTCATCCGGCCTTTTTTAGTTTATACAATGACAGTACTTCTATTCAAATAACTTCTGGCCACTAAGCAAGCAACTGAATATATTCAAATCAGAAGAATTATTTGCAACTTTACAACTTATAAACACAAGTACCTACCTACATAAAATATAGAATCTCATAAAACTTTATAAATCAAACAAACAAAGATCTTCCCTTATTTCATTTCAATTCCCCCAGACATGATATTTTAAAGGCAAAATACGAGTTTGATTTCAATTACATATGATCTGCAAAAACAGTCGGTCAACAATTTCTAGCTGGAATACTAATAAAACTACTTCAGATTATCGTCATATTATAGTTATAAAATGTAATAACTAAGGTTGCTCGTCATTTTTAAATCATTTTTTATTTGATCAGTAATCATTAGGGCAATCACTCTTCATAACTTTTAAATATATTATAAGAATAAGGAAAAACAGGAACTTTGTCTATTCATAATAAAAACAAGAGAAAGTAAAAAACAATGTTTTTAAAAGAACGTACATATGTAATAATAATAATTATGTAATACGATTGGGCAAAACGGTCCAAAAAACGGTTATCTCTGACTTGAGTTAAATCAATTAAAAATTAAAAACTCAAAATTAATACAATCCTAAGAATATTATTAATGAAATCATTTTACGTAACTTAAACAGCATATTGATCAGCAATCATATTCAATTACAAAATAAAAAGTCTTTTTATGTTTTATGAAAACATTGCGAACCAAAGATAAATGTTATTCAATTTGTTCAAAAGATAAAATTAACCAACAACTATTATTCTTTATCAAGTTAAATAAAAAGCAATCAATAAATTATGTACATATATCATAATTACATATAAAAAAACTTCATTTTCAAACAAGTATGATTGCTGATCAAAATTAATATGCGTTTAAGCTACGATAAAAAAATTCTAATTAAGATTGTAAATTATAAAATAACAAATTGACTTTATCTTTGATTTTACGAACATAGACCCAAAGAAGGATCCCATAATTTGTTAAAAATGAAACGGTCTAACGAATGGCTGGATAACAATTATCTAACAGATGATCAAAATTGTATTTTCTAACAAATGACCGATCTAACAGATCTATGAATAACCATTACCAACAGATGGCTAAAACATTTGTCTAACAAATGTCTGCCTCACCCAAAGATTACCCAATTATTGTATAGTGCTGGTACTCACAGAATCCAAGTGTCCATTACGACAGGCCGCATGCAATGGTGTAGTACCGTCATAGGCTGGCTTGGAAGGCGAGGCACCCCATTGAAGTAATAACTGCAAAGATTCCGTATGACCTCGCGCTGCTGCATAGTGAGCCGGTCGCAAGCCCTTGGTGTCCTGCAGGTCTGAGTGGGACCCAGCATTCTCCAATAAGTAGGCCAACATATGTAAGTTACCGGAAAAGGCAGCATGATGAATGGCAGTCATTCTAATAGAGAAGCCAGCAGAAAAAATGACAATTTTTTGTTGATAAAAAAAATACACAGAATAATTCAAATATTATCCCAAATTTTCAGATTTCATACACGTTTAAAAATGATAGGTAAAATTGCGTGCAAGCTAAAATTGCATAAAAACCACAGCACTGTAAATCAACGTAATTTTAATCGATAAAACCACCAAAATCACGGAGATCAAAAATGACACAGATTTATGTAATTAATCCGATATTATGATAAGGTTAGGCACACTACACAGTGCTACTGAATGCATCTAAGTTTATAATATACAGCTATGATAGACAAACAAATTCATAAGCTTAGAGGAACTACAGAGATTCCTATACGACCAAAAAAACTACCGCGCTCCATAAAATGTATAGATTTCCACCATGCATGTATCAAACATGTTGGGTGGATCCAAGGACCAAATTCTCGCATGTTAGCTGAGAATTTTTATTATCAAAATATCGCACCTTTATCAGCTAAACAGTCACGTCAATATTCCGATGACTTACAGAATGCACAATTGTGAAAGGAGCCCTGCCCCAAGAAAGCAGCGCCAAGTAGCTACCTAACAATATTGTTAAGCTCAATTTTAGAAGTCGAAATGTATATCAAAATAACATATTTGAGGTCGCAACTCCACATGTGGCGGTTTCAATATGTCGCCAAATACATTATATTGTATATAGCTGCTATCTTTTTCTCTAAAACTGGTGCCAAAACGACACAGTAATGGATAGAAATATTGTTTTGATAACTACTTATTGACATTATTCAAGGACTTGTAAATTTTCAAATTTATGCTTAATTAACATTTCTAACCATTCATTATTCAGGTGCAAAAATTCTTAGATAAAACGCAAACAAAATTAACTTCAATTTTAATGTATTTATTAATTTAAGCTCAAATAAATTATGGGTTTGATCTTATCATAAACGGAAACATAAGATAAACTATTTACACGGTGTCCAAAAAGTAACGCAAGTGAGAAAATACTGAAATAAATTAAAAATCCAAAATTTATTTATAAAACATATTACTCAAAATTTAAATTTCGGTTTTGTACAATACACCTCATATTTCATAAAAGATGTTGAAAATGTTGTCTCCATGCAGATAGGCACAACCTTGCCCGCTTCACTACAGATTTTGACACATTTCTGAGAGTGAGTGGCTTCTTTAATATCACCAATGCTGTTCTGAATAATGTCTTTTAAATCTTCCAATGTGTGTGGGTTGGTGATGTAAACAACACCCTTAAGATAACACCACAATAAACAACCTGATGGAGATAAGTCTGGAGAGCCTAGTGGATAAAGTCCTTTGGAAATAGTCCGTTGACCAAAGTATTGCATAATGTGTTCTAATGACACATTTGATGTGTGGGCTGTTGCATTATCTTGTTGAAACCAAGCAGTTACAGATTCATAACCAACAAGTTAATGTTTGTGCAAATGAATCAATGAAATTACCGTAGACTGCGGGCAAGGTTGTGCCTATTTGAAGAAGGACATTAGGTGTATTTTTAATTTATTTCATTATTTTATCACTTGCGTTACTTTATGGATATCCTGTATAATATCTTCATTTCTATGACAAAAATCATTTCAAAGGTACCAAATTTGTATGACATTGGTGATCAAAGAGAAGAAAGGAAATAAATAATACATATCAGAAACCTTGAAATTTGTAAAATTATTTATCTGATATAAGTCAATAACAACTGGCTGTAGGCTCCAAAGCTCAATGGGCTATAATTTAGAAGACTTAGAAATAGGCCACCCCCTCCCCCCTTTATCCATCAAGAATTAATTTCTGTTTATTACAGTTGCATCCTTTGTTGGGACACACTGGTTGAGTTTATGTTTATAGACCTGTGTTGGTGTTATGGTATATTTTTACATATATGTAGAACTAAAGAGAAGGAATGTGTTCTCCAATGGAGTTAAAATGTGTAATAATTGACCTTGTATCTTTAAAATTTAAGTTCAATCGAAATCTATCTCCTAACTTTTTAATTCTAGTAGAAAGAGGTACAACAGGGGCGTCGGAAGTATGGTGAAGTTGCCGCGACAGCAGCCCAAAAATTAGGAAATTTTGGCATGAAATGCACAATTCGGAAATTTGCATTAAAAATCGAAAAATAGCTATTTCACCATTTCTATGGCTTTATTTTGTCGCTTAATCTCTGCACAATAGTCTTTTTATTCACTCCAATCAGTGAGAAAATATTTTCAGTCACTGAACTAATGCATACATACCTTCCTATATAGGTATTAGAGTTAATATTTGAAGCATACTTAACGCTGTATTTAGTATCTAACTTCCCTCGAGCTGTCTCTGCCTGGAAGCAGCATGCTGTTTTGCAGTAGGTACTTACATAGATAATTTTATGTGTTATGTCCTACTCGATGGACCGTGAGAGCAACTAACCTGAAAAGTGTTATTGATAATTTTATCGTCCTTCAAGCTCTTTGGGATTCGGCATATTGATACAGTGTCTGGTGCACGTATTTTTAGGGGTCAAAAGTAAAATGGCTACATTTAATTTTCTTTTCGGAATTTCAATCGGATATGGGATTCTTAAGCACAGTGACGATTTAAGCAAATTCCTAGAGCAAGAGGATCTGTCAGCAGCCGAGGGCCAAGACATTACTTCTCTAACACTAGATACACTCACAAATCTTCGAGATGAAGTTGCTTTCGACCGTCTGCGGGCTCAGCTTACTGATCAATTAAACAATTTGAATGTTTATAAATTGGTAATGCTCTTTCTGAATACCCAACTATTACCAAAGAAATCTACCGTCAAAATACTACGAGGCTTTTGACCTAGCCATAACAAGTATACGTGCAAGGTTTGATCAGCTTGGTTACTAAATGTATCGTCACTTTCAAGATATTCTTCTGAAAAGTATTCGAGGAGATACCGCAATTACTGATGACTTGGATTATGTGCTGAAGAACTACAGCAATGAGCCAGATCGTTTCTGTCTCATAACACAGCTTGAATTACACGAAAATCCTGGATCGATAACCTGGAAACAAATAATCGAAATATTTAAGGACATGACTTCAGCTACCAAATCCTTATTAAATGATATGGTTGTATTTCTTCAACTACATATGCAACCAGTGAACATATATTTTCAACTCTTCGTCGCTTAAAGACTTATCTACGTTCCACCTTGAGTGAGACACCCCTTAATAATCACAAAGAGAGGTACACAAAGAGAGGACAGACAAGTCGGATATGAATGAAGTGATGACGGATTTCGTATCTGTTAAGCCACAACGCCAAGAAATATTTGGAAAGTTCAAATGACAATATTTAATTACAAGCATCTAAAGTGAGACTTGGACAATGACCAAATCAGATGTCGGCCGTTTGCAAGCAACAGAAATGTGGTTTCTCAAGTGCATGCTCCGGGTGCCACATATGGCACACGAGACTAATCAAAGTGTTTTACAGAGTGCAGGAACAAAGAGATCACTGATTCATACTATAAAAACAAGACTAGCAGGTTTTTTCAGACATATCACGAGAAAAGGTGGAATTGAGAAAATAGCTGTCAGTGGCAAGATTCTTGGTAAAAGGGGTAGAGGTCGACCTCTCGAGAACTTTATTAGTAGTCTAAAGCAGTAGATTCATTCAGAAAAGAAAGATGTCGAGGTGATAAAGACGACTATGGATAAAAATGTTTGTCGAACCATGATCTCCAACGATCGGATCGACCAGGGAACCTGATGATGATGATCTAGAGTAAATGTTACTCTTTATGATCAAAAATTATTAATTGACCGGACTATTCATAAAAATAGCTTTTCAAATATAACTTTAAAGTTAGTTTCTATAATCCATTTGTATGTTAAATATAATATCATTGATTTGTGTACTAATTATATACTACAAAACGTTTTTATTCATAGTTTAACGTGTTTGAGAAAAAATAAATAAACATAGTAAATTTCTACTTTTTTCATAATTGTTAAATTTGTTTTTCAGAATTTTTTGTTAAAGTCGCGGCCCCAATTTTAATTAGTTTCCGAAGCCCCTGTACAATATGCGATACCCACAAATTATAAACGATACATTCATAAAATCATAATGTTTTGATTGTATAGTTAAAATGTCTCCAGTAATCATAAAATTCACAAAAAAATATTTTAAATATCAATTTGTGAAATATTATTGGAAGTGAATTTATTGATTTATGAATTACATAACTTTGAAAATAATACCAACTGTTTCTTTTATCCAGGTTTTGTATCTTTTAAAATTGACTCCAGAAATCGAAACGATCCTCTACAGTGAAAGCAAATTCCTTTTTTATACTTCGGTACACACAGCATATAGATAAATGTGTCTTCAAATGCTACATCAACAGCAAAATCGTTATTCTTTATTTATAGATAAATAAATATTTAGGCATAAACTAAATACCTGACGAATTAATCGGAAAGTTCGAGGCAAAACTTTAAAGTATTCTATAAAAACTAATATTACTACCCAGTAAACATTAACATTGAATAACGCAGAGTTTAGTATAAGTAAATTTAACATGAAAATTTAAAAAATACATCGGTTCAAGCTAAGCCAAGCTTAAAAGCAGATCATTCCAGCTGCATGTAACAGTAGCTAATATTGTGCATGTTCGTAATTACAGTAGGCATTGCATGACCACAGAATGTTGCGGTAACGATGACTAATTATACTGCAATCTAACATGTACAAGTAGACAAAAATGAACTAAAAAAGCTGCGTTCTTCGTAATTATAAACAAAAAATAGGTATTGACACTGTATGAAGTGAATGGTATACTACTACACATCACACTATATTAATATATTTTCTTCACTAGATGAATTATAAAGATCAGTGAACACGGTTATAACTGTATCTTTTAATAATAAAAATTTGTTTTAAAAGATATGCTACTAATAGTAACAAACTAAGTTAAAATAGATGTTTGGTATATTGTTAATGTAGGATGTCTAAGCAGCTCATTTATATTAAAAAGCTAAAACTGCAAGTTATTCCACAAAATACGGTGTTCGTAGATTTAAACTTACATGAAGTCGGTATTAAAATTCAAACACTAAAATATGAGAACTTATTTCTGGGTGTTAGCTCTCACTAAAAAGAATACAATTGTGTTCATAGATAAATAATATTTTAAAATATTAGAGCAAACCAAGACAATAAACATAATTAACATCACAAATCGATGTCTGAATATATGTATATCTAAATAATAATCGCTTTTCACTGAAGGCAGAAAAATAGAGCCTGTAGAACATGTAACATCTTTGTCTTTGTTAACTTTCCCGTTTAAAATATTATTTAACTATAAACACAATGCATATATACAATATAGTGAGCTAATACTCAAAGATAATATTTCTTTTGGCAATAAATAATAATATGAGCTTTTACTTTATAGTGAAAATATTATAAAACATAGTTATTTGTTAAAGAATATTGGTATTTGTAGACTAGCAACAGTTGCTAACTGGAAAGTTGATTAACTAAAAGTTCAGATAAGGTAAAGTTTTATGTTTTTAAGTCTCAATTAAAGTGCTTGTTATGATGTAATATTAGTTTCTCTGAAAACAGTTACTTAGTGGAACATAGATTTTATTAAATGAATTTAAAACGACATGGTATTTTGAATCCTAAAATCGATCAAGTGATTGTATACTATTTTGAATATTTTTCTCTTTCTTTTCTTCATCTTGTTGTTCCGAATATTTTGTTGTTATACAGTATTACAGTCCCAAGAAACAATTACTAAGTGGAATGTAGATTAAATGAAGTTTATGTAGGGTAACTAAAGTTTTATGTGGTGAGACTTGGCACCAAGATTACATATTGAAATCTCAGTTACCCGATATGATCTTTCATTTAAAACCATGCCATTTTAATGTCATTTAATGAAATGTACGTTCCATTTAGCAACTGTTTCCAGTGGCGCAAATATTTCATCACGACTTTGATAAATTTGTCCTTTATATCTATTTCTTAAGTGAAGCTTGAAAATATTAAACTTTACCTTATCTGAACTTTTATTTAATCAACTTTCCAGTTAGCAACTGTTGCTAAGCTAGGGATGCCAATATTATTTAACAACGAACTATGTTTTCTAATATCTGCACTATAGGTCAGTAAACCATTTGACTACATAATAATGATACAAAAGTAGTCTATCATCAACGATATAATAAACTCCCTTTAAGCAAAGCTGGAGCTAACAGCCAATTATCTATCATTGACTTAGATATCAGTAGTAATTGGAAAGATATACAAAAGTTGAATGTAATATGCATATAAATTCATACCCTTAATAAAAATTTATTTAAATTATTTTTTACGAAAACGCCTTTCCTGTAAACGTAGGACCAAGCAATTCTTTTTTTATTTACTTGTAAAATCACAGAAGTCAGATAAACTAATAAAATATGATTTTTGAAAGAAAGGAATTTAATAACAGAAATGACCATTTAAGATCCTCTTATAATGGACTCAAGGGGGGGGGGGGGGGTATAAAAAGCGCCAAATTTTAATTTT
>JAUYWI010123471.1:0-10212 GCA_034780595.1 Parotoplana pacifica | reverse complement strand
TAGCCCCCCTCCTCCTCTCTATGGCCCAGTGGTAAGTAGCCCCACTCCTCCTCTCTATGGCCCAGAGGTATGTAGGCCCCCTGCCCCTCTTCTATGGCGAAATTGGCAAATGTTCCTTTTTTTATGCTTTGATATGAAATTTACGAACATTTTATATTGCTCAGGCTGTGATTATGCCTGGCTGATGAGGCCCAAACAGCTGTCCTGGCCTATCATTTGCGAGTAGTATGAATAAGTAGTATATCAAACTATTTCTGTTTTTTTATTATTACTCTAAAACCCATTTGAAATATTGAATGCAGCAGGCAGGTGACTTGAACATTGCTGCAAAACTGATGCCGGTTAGTGTCGTAGGTAGATACATTAGAGATGGGAGTAGCCTGTTACTATAAATGTGTAATTATCGATGTTTTAATAGGCGACATAGTGCAATCACTACCTCCTGTAATACTGAGTGACGCACACACAAACACACACAAACACATGGAGATGATGTTCCATTGTTGTTTGCTGGAGGAATTCGGTTATGTTCTGTGTTGTGTTTGTGAGAATTTCACTCAAAATATCATCTCCGCTTCTTGTCTGCATCCTCACAAGTACAAACAACCGTCCTCTAGCAACAATTAGTCACTTTTTCTAACATGGCTACTCCCCATCAAGTTAACTGTTGCCTTTTGTTGGTACGGTTGTTGTCGCCATAGAATTCGTTTTCACTTCAATACTTGGATTTCTTTCTATACGATGTAGATGGGATTAACCCTATCCATACCGAGGTATTTAACCTTGTCCATACCAAAGTATTTAACCTTGTCCATACCTAAGTATTTAACCCTATCCATACCGAGGTATTTAACCTTGTCCATACCGAGGTATTTAACCCACTCCATTTTTGGGGACGCAGTCTAATAAATCGATAAAACAGCGTTCGATTCGGCTCCCGTTTGAATGGAGACAGTTAAGTAGTAAGTAATTAACACCTCGCCTGCCATTTTGTCGAGGTATTCAAAGTTTATTCCTTCATACTACTTTTTAAATTGATAGTAGTAAATACAAATAAAGCACTATTTTATAAAAACTATTGGCTTCCGTAGGTGGACATGTTTTGTTAAGTAAATTAGAAGCTTATTCACCACACGTCTCGTGACAATATTAAATCTATGGTTTGTTCATTAATCTTCGAACTGTAGGTATCTTAAAATTGAATTAATCGATGTTCCATATCGTTTAGTAAAAGGTTGACAAGAAGTTGTTAGATTCCTTATTTCTTTCATTTGCTATAAATAAATCTCAGGAAATTGAGTCAATAGTTTTACTTCTCTTTGTAAGGCTGCTGCTGGCTAATGACGGCCTGAAATTGTTTTCTTTTGCAGACCAGAACGACGCGATGGGCAATGCGATTGGACCGCGGAAGAAGTTGTCCAAGGAGGATCTTGGATTCCTGATGAGCAATACGAACTTCACGAAGAAGCAGATCAAGCAGTGGTACCGAGGATTCATTGTGAGTTGTGCGGCAGAGATGGAAATAATCGGACACCAAATATTGGCCCCATGGAAATCACTTATGATAAATGTCTCCATAGACGAAGTTGGTTTGACCCAGCTCCAACAATTGTAGCATTGATAGGTGGATGGCTGGTTTGTACATCAGTGATCACATAATTTTATTCCTTTTCCAACTTATGACAAAGCAAAAGTGGTCCGTTTTATTTCCCATTTGCAAATGTTCCTCTCTTTTATGCTGTGATATGAAATATACGACCATTTTATATTGCTCAGGCTGTGATTATGCCTGGCTGATGAGGCCCAACAAGGCCGAAACAGCTGTCCTGGGCTATCATTTGCGAGTAGTATATTTTTATCAAAGTATTCCTGCTTTTTTATTATTACTCTTAAACACAGAAAATGTTTTAACAAATTAAAACTAGCAAAATCCAAATTTTGATAAATAAAACTTTATTAATATAGTAAAAACCATTTAAAGTCCTCCAGCGACTTAAAACCGCGCCAAATCTTAATTTTTGGTTCTTTAAATGTCCGCTTTGGTCTTTAAATAAAAGTCGGCATTTTGCTTTACTACATACAGTACGTTCCATAAGTTACGACTTTTTATTAAAATGTAGGCACAGAGTTACAAACTCTTTTTGCAAATTTTCGGTGCAATTGTTAACATAAAATGTCGTGATGTTTGTGGAATTTAAATTGCTAGAGGTAATTCTGCAACACAAGATGGTGCTCCAGCCCATACTTTCTTATCTCAAACACCTTCCACTAGGATCGCTGGACTAGCCCCGACCTTTCGTCCAGACACACTGCCCATCGGGGATATACTAAAGCCAAGGACTGTTGCAAGGAAAGTACAAAACATAACAAATTTGTTCAAGATGGGTTTGACCAATTGCCTGGAGCAAAACTTTACAAAAAATCAATGACAGAACGTTTAGACGCGTGTGATTGGCTGTAGAACTTAAGGGCCTACAAGTTGGATGCCTATGATTCATTGCTGTGCAACTAAAAAGACTGAAATGCTATGCTCTTTTTTACGTTAATGCTCATTGATCAGAATAATTGGTTTGTTACGTAAATAAAGTTGGGAAATAATTCGTTCTGTTCATAAAAAGTCGTGAAACATATATTGTATATAGCAGATTTTATTCAATGACAATTTGGCAGTGAGATCCAAAGCTCAGCTTTGCCGAAGAGAAACGTTGCAATAGGTCATGTTGGCCCCTTCTTATCAAAAGAAGGTGGAACGGTTCCCTGACGTTAAATTTATGCCACCGATTTGTTCAGGCGGCTCCGATGTAAGTGTGCCAAATTTTATCGAAATCGATTTTTGAGGGGTTGAGCTAACACACATTTTATGGTCTTTATAAGCTAAGAAATAGCACAGCCAAAGTTTATAGAAAATGTATTCACGTGGGATTAACACGCATCGAATAGACTACATAGATAAAATAGAAATGAAATATTACAAGTAAAGTTAATAATAAAGCAAATAGCAAGCAAATATAGCCTCCACAGATACATAAAGTTAAATACATACAAAAAATCAATAGTTTGCACCACAGAAATTGTTTGTATTTTAGTTCTATGGCTAATAATATTAATAGAAAAACCGTGCCAGAATTAGTTCAATTCAGGGCCTACCCAGGCCACTGCAGGTAATAAAGCAACCACCATAAAATGATCAGAACCAATCAATACACTTCATCATCAACTTGATGTTGTAGTGAATTAAAATAGTAGGTAGCAGAGATTTAAGCAAAAAAATCAATAATAATAATAAGTTATTTACATTAAATCAGTAAGCACTACACAGAACAGGAATTTAAAATGAGCCAAAGCAAAATTATAAAGCAGCTGGTAGGTACAAAAATCAGACTGGTAGGTAGGTATATAAGTATAATAGCCAAGCAGCTAAAAGTTAAAGCCACGCGCTTTTAAGAAGCAAACCAAGGCGAAAAAACAATGATCGTAAAGAAAACAAGATTTTTCCCGTATCAGAATTTATATTACTGATAAGTAGTGTCACAATTTAAATGTTAGTTTTATAGGAAAAATCTAATTCTCTTTCGACTTTGATAGCAAACACAACACTGAATAAAAATACCATGTATTACGTTTCCCATACATATTAAAGTTAAGAAAATTCACAAATGATTTAATACGTCAAAATCTGTGTATAATATTAAATTACTATACAAAGAATAAGTGTGTATACATGTTAAAGTATAATTCATTCAAATAGATACAATAATTCATTCAAATACAACTAAAGAAATAATAATAATAAAAAAGAAACTGTCAATACAAATTATACAATACAATCTAAGTATGCAAATACATACAATACAATTGGTCTATACAGAAACATCTAAATAATGTAAATGTTAAAAATAGAGGACGATATTATGTATCTATAGAAATACGATTTTTGATTTATTAGAAATAATAAATGTTCCATTTTAGTTAGTCAAAAATATAGATAGATTTAGTTTGAATTCAAACAATGGATAAGGCACTTCTTAATATTGATACTCTCTGTGCTAACCTTTGGGTGGATGTCAACGATGGATAGAAATACCAAAGAAAATGGCAATAGAAATCGTCGTCTAAATTTAAGAACTTTAGGCCCGTTGTTATGAAGTTCGTCTTTACTGCTTTCAGGTAAAGGCGTTTAATTTGGTTAGTCTTTATTTTAAAAAAAAACAATCAAAACTGCCAGGTGGATATCTTTTTTCCTATCTCTTCCTTGTGGAATTTGTTCAGCGGATCTATGGATTTCAATATTTGGTACCCCAGTAAAACAAACAAAGTCTAATTTTACAACTACCAAGTGGCAAAGACAACAACTATGGCCAGGTTATGTCTACAGTATGTATGGTGTACTAAATTTGATTTCCTCGATCTTTTTCTAATGACTACAAATCATGAACATTGTAAATTGCAATACCGATCTTTGCTAGCCACATAATCGGGATTTCCTAAAAACTTCTGCGAGGCACTGCATATTGGAATGATTAGGAAACAGATGACAAAAACAGTTTTGTTGCTAGACGGAATTACCATACCGTAGCGTAGCCTGATTGGTTGATGTAGAGGGACATGAAATGGTGAATAACCATGACGCTTGCTTATTTTTTGAGTCCATAGAAATTAATTTCTATGACGTTGTCCTAATACGGACTAGTCATAAAAGTCAATATCTGTGGATTGTTTTAATTACACAGACAATTTTAGCCAGACAGAATAATCGATTCTTATCATGGGTAGATAAGATGCCTTGCTGTATCTATCAAAATAATAACAATGGTAGATCCACGTTGCGTACACACTTTAAAAGGACCACTTGTCGAAGAAGATAAATGAGACAGACCTCGATAGGAATGAAAAATGCCTACCACTTTTGGTCCACAAAAATTCCTATTGCCCAACAAAATGACCAAAGATTTTTAATTGGCCATATTTCAGAAAATCATTTCTAATAACATCTTTAACTGTAGTCCAGTCATTTTAGGGTCCAAACTCAAACCAATTGCCTCTGAAAATCCGCTTTATCTAATTGGCCTTCTGATGATGTTATAAGCATTTTTAAAACGGTTTGATCCCACATTCACGGGAAATAGGTTTTAAATTATATATTGTTTTAACGGTTAAAATTACATATACAGTAAACCCTCGATTATCCTAGCAATTAATTGTTGATGATTTTTGCATTTTTCTTTCTTCAACCACCTGCTAATTGTGGTTTGTATTTCAGATCCACGTATTTCACGTAATACCTATGATGGCATATCCTGGATTTGAATTTCGTATTTTCAGGCAATTCATAATCTGGTGTGATTTCTAACCAATTTTTGGAAACTTGGGTGTTTGAGAATGCACTGTTTTGTTATCTGAAGATATGGTGGTACTCAGGATAAACATTTTTGCCAGCTTGACTGAGAAAAGTCAGAACGATCCCATTCTTTATTTGGTGGATTAATTTTAGCTAGTTTTGAAGTTGGAACTGCAGCATCCTGAACCTCTGGACACTCTCGTTTTCTTGTGAAACCGTTTTGGACTTGGTGGAATTAAATTATCAACATTGTCAATACAATCAGGCGAAGTAACATCGTTTTTTGTGTTATTATGGGTCCGCCTGTGATCGAATTGTATTTATTTATTGCACTATAATTGGTTTTTCTTTCACTCTAGAATAATGTCTGCTCGCTTTGTACTGCGTCCTTCAAACCTCAATGTGGTAAATAATGTTGCTCAGCTTATGTATTGGCTAGAATCTGTTTTCACAGGTGGCATGGTGATTTGAACAATCGTTTGGTTGTTTGGGTGAATCCTACAAATTTGGATTGAACTCTTCCTGATGCGAAAGAATTGTCTCGTTGTCTTACTTGATTTACTATTTCATGAAAATGCAGTTCATTGGAAATATCTTAGACAGAACTATCAAACTTCAGCGAGAGGTGAAATCTGAGGGACCGATGGCAATATGATCAGGTCCAGAAATCAATTTTCTATAAAACATTTAGGAAGTTGTGCCGGGTCATATTAAACTGTTCCAGAGAGTTATTGATATCGATATGAAGGCTGATTTTATGATTTTATAAGGCTTTTAGTTGATGAAACTTAATGAGTAACCTGAATTGCGAGTATTACTACTAGTGATATGAGAAACACTCGATGTGTATAATTATTTCTATTTCCAGACGAATCGAATGTTCAACTGCTCCCAAACAACACCAACAGGTAGAGATGGTCGAGTGCCTCTTGAATGTTACGAATGCGAGGACAGTTTCCAGGAACGAGCACAATTGTTGTCACACACGTGTCAGGGGCCCAACACGAATTTGGTAAAGAAAACAAATTGCCCATTATCAAATCCGAATGCGAGGAGCACCCACTGGAAAGAGACCAACAGTGTGTTTTATCAAATAGTTGGGATCCAATTCTATTTTAGAAATTATAGCTGCTCAGGTGTGGTATCGACGGAGATTTGCATCAAATGTCTACAAACCCTTGCCACTATAAAACAAGCATGGATTGATCTTGTTTCATTATCCCATTGAGTGATATTGTAGGCTTGTCTCATTGTGCTATATTTTCATTTCAGACAGTTCCACCATGCTGACCCAAGTGAAATCAGAAGCCTGCGAATTACAAGCTGCAGACCATTTGGTAGGTATTGTTGCCCCCACTCCAAAATGTTTGGCATTAGATTTGCGATCCAGTTGATTTCTGTGTCTCAGGGCTTGAGATCAAATTGATTTTTAAATTGATTTCTGTGTAATTCTGCTCTATGGCATAGATTTTGTATACAATTTATTTATTGTTTGCACTCTAATTGGGTTTTCTTTCACTTTAGAATAATGTCTGCTCGCAAATTAAATCGGAGGATTTTGTGTTACGTCCTTCAAACCAGAATATGGTAAATGTTTGAGGTTTTTGAAATACGTATTTAAATGCATAGAGTTTACTCTAATTTTGACAAAATACAATATAACATAAGAATATTTATGAAAACACATTTCCAGTGAAATTTTCAAACTGCCTATAACAACATTATCAGAAGACAGTACCGTAGATTATTGGATGAAGATAAAGAAAACGATTTTAACACAGCAACGACCACTTTTTGAATAATTTCCAGATATTTATTTAAAAAATTATAAAACACACAATACTACTTACAAGTAATGTTGTAAATAATAGTTTTTTCCCCTAAATATTGACGTACGTTAAATTACTTGTTTATCCAGTTGGCTTATAGTTCAGTGTAGTGACACCTTCTGATGATGCGACAAGTAATTGGCCTGGTCCTACGCTTAGTATTTTATTTAATCTTACGAAAACCTATTTCCAGTTAACGTAGAAACATCAACAGAAGTGAGTTCCCTGAACAAGACGCCAATTGGATAAACCAGAACATTTTGATTTTTGAGGGCTACGAATATAACACACGAATGACCATTTGTGGTCCTCTTGGGGTCTTGGGCACTTCTGCCTGGTGGGACCACCAGTATCATTGTTTGCTGGCTAATCGTGGTTTGGGAATTCAAACAAATCAAAATTTACAGACAACACTTGCCAAGGACATCAAAACCAGTGCTTTTTAAGGTACAAAATTAATCAAAACAATGTCAAAACTTTCGGAAGGTCCTCTTATTATATGCTAACCATAGATATTGTATAGTACTAAGTTTCGGTATCGGTTCTGTATGGCAAAAGTATGATATAGGCTGTGCCAACCGATTTTCAAAAAAATCATATAAAATATGATAGATTAAGTATACTACTTATTTCTACTACTATCAACGATTTTTTCAAAATATAATTTTCCCTACCGTTATACCGGTCTTGTGGCATATTTTTGCAAATTAAACTAACATTCTTCAATATTTGTTGCGTTTTTGTTTATTTTTATAAGTTTATTATTCAATATAAAAAAAATATATTGCCATTATGCAAAGGTCATCTGAAGAATTATTTTATTTTAAGACATCTGTTTAATTTTAACCAATCAAAAACATTGCAATTGCCATACACGCGGCGTGCCACAGTTTGGTATGGGAATATTTTAGATTGCCAATCTACATTTGTGTAAGATACGATATCTATGATGCTAACCAACTAACATTTTATTTAATTTAGCAACCGAGGGAGATAAACCACAGAATGTAGGATGTAAGTCAACACATACAATTCCAACACATAAATTCCCTACAATCTTCTTTCAACAACTGCCATAATAAAAGCAGAAGCAATAACAAACAAAAGAACAATACAAAACTTCTTGGTCGTTTCCAAAAACAATTTAAACGATTTTTTCATAACAATAACCGATTTTGATTGAACGTCAATAAAACAATTAATAGATTCCTAAGCCACAAAAACAAAAACAGAATCTACGTAATCTAGTTCCGTTTCTTTCATAATAAATTTCAATTATCTGGATTCCCCAGCTGGTGGGATGACCATCAAACAGCTGAAATCAGTACGAAGTTCCAACGGGGTCGGGAGTCTCCGGCCATATTGGCGACGACCAGGTCCTCTCAGAGCGAGCACAGAAAAATAGGATACGAGCACCAGTGTCACACACGTAGGAGGCCTGACGGCTTAGCAATCAATAAACGGATGACGACGTAGGCACTTGTCAGGAGTAGGCTGCTGATGACGTCATCAGGAGCGAAGCTAGTTTGTGTTACAAAGAATAAAGAAGGCTATAAGTAGCAGGAACGAAGGCATCAATGCATTTTCTTGTTGGAAACAGCCTAGTTTCTGTAGAAGTAAAACAAAAAGTACCTATAAATAGTCTGGTTTTAGATAAACAAAACTTCTAATTCAGTCATTGGCTAACCTCTAATGATTTCAAAGAAACGTTTCTTAAAAACGGAATATCCGAACAGGGCCTAATAAGATAACGAAATGAATAATAGTTGATATCATTTTATTGTGACAAGAGCAATAATAAACAAACAGGAATACTTTGATACAAAAATATACTACTTATTCATACTACTCGCAAGTGATAGCCCAGGACAGCTGTTTCGGCCTTGTTGGGCCTCATCAGCTGGGCATAATCACAGTCTGAGCAATATAAAATGTTCGTATATTTCATATCAAAGCATAAGAAGAGAGAAAGTAGAAGATATTCAGAAGAAAAGTATTATTGGAAGCCTGTTTTTTTTATAAAAGGCACTCACGCTGTCAAAGCAGGTTCTGGCCAATTAATGTGTTCAGAGTAAAAATGTTAGTCATAAAATTTTATAGGTTTTTTTAATAGCAGAAACTAATCATCATAAAATGGTAAACAAAATAAAATCCTTAATCCATTTGTCCCGCTGCCAGAGAGAACAACAATAATCGTTTCGCTTTTCAACATGGATGGATGTATTATCTCCGAATAATAAAACAAAAAACCTCGGAGAAATAATCAAAATGTTATTTTTCAACACAGAAACAACTTTTTTGTTTAATGACGTCATTGACTCCTCTTTTGGCCACCTTGATTTTATAATTCACATGCATCGATTGGGCAGAAATTTAATTCTGATATTAGATGCTAATTGATCAAAATAATTATTAATATTATGGGGTTATAAGGTTGGTACCTCCCCCCCAAAAACATAGAATTTATCAAAGACTTACCGAAGCTGTCATTGTCAGAATCTTGGTACTACAGCTGGTGCGGCAACTGAAGTGGAAAAATACAACAATTGGTTGGCATTTTCATTGAAATCCTTCTACAACAACATTAGCAACATTTACTAGGATAGACGAGTCTAATTTTTTTGGAAAAATGGTCAAATCTGAAACTAAATATGACATCATAATACAAACATCCAAAATTAAAATCAGTCAAGCCTTCGACAGCACTAACATCATAGAAATGAATGTAATCCAACCAAAAGATGTGCAAAAAATTGGCTTCAACATAAAAACAACACCGCTTCAAGATCAAATCAAAACCACGTAGTCATGTGAATCTTGTTCTACACCCAAGCTGAAACATGATAAGGTGGCCAGTTCATTTTAAACTCGAAATCCATGAAACAATCCGGTCAGAAATGAAAAATGTAAAGTTGTTAAAATGCAAAACAATAATAAGAAATATTGTGGGGGACTTACGACCCCCGGAGGTGAGTTTCAACCAGTTTTATGTGTACACAACCGTCACTCTTCCCATAATCTAGTTATTATTCAAAATGTAAAAGG
>JAUYWI010123460.1:0-10213 GCA_034780595.1 Parotoplana pacifica | reverse complement strand
TAATATGTAATTTTAATATGTACAACTCAAAAGAAACGTATAAAACAACATTTATTTTTGGGGGTACACCATTAAAGCAAGGCATCCCTTTCAGTATGGCCCCCCCAGTTTATCAAAGCTTCCCAGGCCCCTGATCATTTCCATGCTCTAAGGCATCAGGCAGTAGTCTTGATAAGTCTTATAAGATGACTGATCTTTGACAGTGGTATAAAATGAGGCAGTGATCATATTTGTTTCTGTTATGAGAACAGGTGCATCTAATTTTGTTTCAGTGTGTGCTTTGGTCAATACTCCCTCAAAGATCAATTTTTATGACCAAATTGCCTTGATTTAGTGAAAGCCAGTGTGGGTGCATTCTTGAAGGTTTTCAACTGTAATTTCATGTGTTGGTAAATTAGCAGAGTTGTCATTTGTTGGAACATAATGATATTCCTTTGTATTGCTCTTTCAAATTTTCTTTCAATTGAGTTTCAATAAAGGATTTCAACCTTTGGTTTTGTGTCCAATAAACAACACATTTGAATCATTCCATAATATTGTATTAGATATCTCTAATTTTAAAATCCTTTTTAACAAACTGCATTGCTCTTACTCCAATGAGCACTGCCACCAGTTCCAAGCATGGAAGTGTAATTTCTTTCAAAAGTGCAACCTTAGTTTTTGAGAATATGATATTACATGATGATGCATGGTTGTTGAGCATACTTTGGAATCCATTAATAAGGATTCAAGTTGAGCTAAATTCCAGTCAGAATAATGATTTTATTCTACATATCTTGTAAGTTCCATTTTTACAAATGCTGGAATTTTCAATAAAATTAAGCAGGTGAATATTTTTATATTTTTTAACCTATTTTTTTAACCTAATATATTAACACATCAAAGATGGCTTCAATTTTGTCAACTATGACTTACAGCTCAAATTTATTTGTTGCTGGTGAGATGTTCATTAATTCCAAAATGTGAGTGAGTCTTACTTCTTGATCTCATCCAAAAAAAAGTCTTTGAAGCAATCTATAGCTTCATTTGTTAAGTGCTGTAACATGTATGATATTATTGATACCTTTGAATTTTGTACATTATTAAGGATATTGCCATTGATTATCTGTATGTTTATTGTGGGCAATATGGAACCAACTATTTATGGTGAGCTTCTAATTATAGGTTGTCACATCTTGAATTGTAGTAGATTTCTTATTTTCAGTTTAATCATTATCAATAGCTTATCTAGTTTATCATTAATTTCTAGAACTTGGCTAGCCAATAAGGTTTTTTTAAAGTTCATTATCATAGTTGTTTGGTTCTGTATTCTTTAAAGAAGATAGTCAGTCTACATATAAAGATAGTCTTCAACAAAAATGCTAAAGATGAAGTCAAGCAAACAGAGAAAATGTGGAAGGAGAACTGTTTGAGCTCAAGATAAAATAAAAGCTAGTGTTTTCTGACATTTTGAAGATTGTGTTTTTGAGATATCAAGTCAGGCTGCAAATTCTATTTTCAACATTGTTTTTAAGAGATGATCTAGAAAAATTGTGAACAACATGGGTATTTCAGTGGTACTTAAAACCAGGAAAATTCCTGAGCCAGAAAATATCTAGATTACTATGCAGATCAAGGGATTTTATTTTTATTAGCTTTCTAGTATGGCCTTTAGTGCCATATTATTTATTCCCCCCCTTTACTAATTTTTCTAGGCAACATACATATGTTTGTATGTCATTTTGTTCATATCTACAACCATTGGAATTTTTTATATCACCAATTTAATATAGTCAATTTATTAAGAAAGATTTTGTATGTCTTTTGGTTGGATTATGTTCATTACTATGATATTAGTACTGTTGAAGGCTTGACAGATATTATTTTTTATTTTGAATGTTTGCTGCAGCAAAGATTTTATTCTACATATAGATACTTTATTGGAAGAAAAATACAATAGTTTTGTACACAACATTTTGAAAGATTTTACTGCAGCAAACATACAAAAAATAATAAATTAATATCTGTCAAGCCTTCAACAGTACTGACATCATAGAAATGAATATAATCTAACTAAAAGATGTGCAAAAATATCTGGCTTCAACATAAGTACAGCATCATTTCAAGATCTAATCAAAACTACAAAATCATGTGCATCTTGTTCTACACAAAAGCTGAAACATGATAAGATGGTCAGTCGAACTTCATGATTCAAAGTACTATCTAGTTTATCTGAAATCCATGAAACAGTCTTGTCAGAAATGAAAAATGTAAAGTTATTAAAATGCAAAACAATATTAAGAAATATGGTGTAGGACTTAGGACACTACTAGCTTAGGAGAATCAAAACAGTGCTCCTAGTGAAGCCCAAGTTCAGACTACCTGCAAATCAAGTAAGTAGGCCCAAATGCCAAAAATAGAGCACAAGCCTGAAAATTGAAGCTGTAGGTATCATAGTTTTTATGACTTTAATACAAAATTTTAAAACAAGAGTTGGTGAAAGATGTAGTTTTATGGGCAATACAATTGTCACCACATTTAGAAACAGTATGTCTATTTCTTAATTAATACATGTTAAAGGTTCTGGCTCACTTGAAATTGAATCATCATTCAACTATTTAAAGAGCTAAAGCAATAACAGAAAGAAGATGGGTCACCATTGTTTCTGAAGATGACTTTTTAGTACTTGCATTATTAGGCAAAGAATTTGAAGAGATCAGATCATCATTGCTCTATATATCTCAGCTTGCACAAGTGCTTGTTTCCTAGTAATAGGTATGTAGGAATCAAAGGATATGCAGGTTCTGCTGTGAGTAGGTTCAAAGCTAAAAAATACTTACAAAGGTTACAAATTTAAATATAAACAAAATGCTCCACAACACAAGAATTATTTATTGCCGACACAACAACTACTTAATATTAATAGGTAACTACATATGTAACAGAGAACCAAAAAGCCCCTTTGGACAATAGTCAATTGAAGTTAACAGAAATTAAGAGAGAATTGATTAGGTGATGTCTGGATTGACTAGTGTAAATGGAAGGATTAGAGGTGCCAAACCTTATTTAATGCTGACACAAAATATGTACCAAGTAAGGTTATAAATGAATATTATGTTACAGGTGGAGCAACACAATTACCCATAGCAATAACTGGCTTCTGCATAAAGGATCTACCATTCAGCAAATAAATTTCATTGAATAGGCAGAGTTCCAGAAGTCATCATCAGATGATGCATTCAAACATGACTCATTTTTATGTAAAGAGAAGAAATTTTGTGGTAATAGATATTAATCCAGGAGATTTTGAGGGAGTTGCAAAGTGGGATACTACCATAGGGATCTGAATAAAAATGTGTGAGTTATTAGGAATTCTTCCAAAGATTTGATGAATTCTTTGGTGGAGTTTAAGTAGACTAGAACATATTTTTAACCAGTGGGAAGAGAGCATTTGTTGTCTAGCTACAGAAGAACACCATTGAAATGATAGGTCTACCTTTAATGATGCCTGGTTTATGATCCTTGGGAGGGCAGCATATAGCTTGTTAGAGGTTCTGACATTTAGCATGAGGTAATAAGTTCACAGCATGCTATTGTTTGTAGTGTCTAATTTAATTATAATTGTCTTGAAATAGGTTTGATCATATGAACTTCTAAATCTGTAGGATTGACAACAGAGCATACTAGAGTTAGATAGTCATCATTGTCCATGGCAATAAGTTTAATTTTGACCTGTAGTTTTTCTTTTTGATGTTTCTAATAATAGACTTTATCTCTACACTGTTAGCAGACCTCAGCTACCTGTAAAACTTTTTACAAATATTTAAATGGTTATTGAATATTAAGAATTGCACTACATAATTTTAAACTTTTAGTGGAGTTTAAAATCTGTTTAAATTCAGACAAAACCTTATTTTCACATTTTTATGTATGTATTTTATTACATTTTTTAATTCTAATTGTTAAAAATTTTGGTGCTTCATGCTGTTGTCAACTTATTAGTTTTTAGAAAGAGATTAAAAAAACATTCCTGCTCAGAAAATTCATTTAGGAAAAATATTAATCTTCTGTTGAATTTTCCACTGTGAATATGTTGACAACAGCATGACACAAAAAAGTTTACATTTTTTTGCTCTGAATATTCATTTTAGTGAAACATTTTTTTTAAATCTGGTGATGAATCTTCAATTAAGCCTTGAATCTTCCACTGGAGTGATATATTAGTTATTTGAGCCTCTAATCTGGTTCTGGGTTGTGAATCTTGCACCATTACAAGATTTAAAGAAAGCATTTTCTATGTATTTTTGTTAATCTTTAGCTTAATGTTCTGCTAACAGAAGATTCAGAATAGTATTCAACACATGCCCTAATTACTTAAGGCCCTGTAAATGATACAGTGGAATATTGTCAACAAAAGTTTTGCAAAAATGATTTTTCTGAATAAAATTGTTTTCTGCATTTTCCACTTAATCTTCTGCTGTGAATATGCCACTAAAATATTTTTAAGAGAAATGTAGGAAGTGGTAAATAGTTTATTGAAGCACAATAAGGTTAGAAAAAGTTTTTTTTATAATCAGTTTTGTCTATTTTATAAACAAAGACATCAATCCATGCATGGAATGTGAAATTACAAATAGGTGTCATTGGCTAGCTAGTGTCAATCCATCTTTTTCATTGTATAACTTTTTATTTTGTATGGGATAACTATGACTGGCAAACTTATTGTAATATTTAGCTGACTGTAACAGTTTAATTTCATTTTTACAATTTAGATTACAGACTATGAAAATATTTTTTCTATGTGTGCATTTATATATCTGCTTACTTTCATATTCTCAAATAAACTATTTTTCATTTCTGACCGGATTGTTTTATGGATTTTGGGATTTCGGATATACTAGATGGTACTTTCAATCACTGAGCTTGACTGACCATCTTATCATGCTTTAGCTTGGGTGAAGAACAAGATACATATGATTTTACTTTATTTAATAGTTTAATTTTTCCTTTTTTTTTATCTAACTAGATAGAATTTCTTGACACAAAAGTTCTTCTAACCTTTTTCTAGATTGCTGTTTTATTATTATTATTATTATTAAATTTTCGTTGTGGTTTTATAGGATAACAACATTTATTTGTAAAGCATTTTTTATACTAGTCATTAGATTTTTCAATGCACTTTTAACATCACTAAATTTAGTATTTTCAAAAACTTGTAATACTTGTTAAGTGATGTTTTTTCAGTGAATTTATTTATTTTTCTAGTAACTTATTTGTTACTTTTTTAAGTTGTGACCATTGTTTTGGGAAGTTATGGACTATTTTGGTAAAGTCTTGGAGACCGTGGACATATTCTGTTGATGGTGTTATTTATTGACAATATCATTTTTGGTAGATCTATTTTTTGCATAAAATTCAGGGAAAGTAGGCACCCTGCTGTGCAATTAAGATTTTATTAATAAATCTTTATTTGCTTTTAGATTCATTTGTCAACAGTCAAGAATGGACACTTAGCAGGACTGTTCCCGATATTAAATTGGTAAGATAATTGGTCATTTATTTTGCTATGTATTTTTGATATTTTGGTGTTATTTAATACTCAAATACTTTTATTATAGGGTGTACTTGGTTCTCAGTTTAGTGGTAAATCAGCACTTGTTCATCGGTATCTAACTGGAACTTATGTACCCGATGATTCTCCAGAAGGTATTTTCTAATTATTGAAATATTAAATATTAAATTATTTATGATTCTTCATGATTTCATTTATTTTGGAAATTTGCCATTGAAATCAAATTTTTATATGAAATTGTTTTTCAACTATTATACTTCATTTTGAGTTAATTGGCAGTCTCTTCTTTTATAATGCAGGTGGGAGGTTTAAAAAAGAAGTAATCGTTGAAGGTCAAAGTTTTCTGTTAATGATTCGTGATGAAGGCGGTGCGCCAGATGAACAATTTAGTCAGTGGGTTGACGGTGTAATTTTTGTATTTAGTCTTGAAAATGAAGATAGTTTGGACGCAGTCTATCAGTATTATCATCAGCTTCAACATTATCGATCGTCAGAACTTCCACTTATACTAGTGGGCACGCAAGGTCAGTCATATACATACATACATAATATTTGTTTGTATTATCGTAATTTATTATTTGGCAGTGTATATTTAGATGAGGTTACTATAAAATTTTGAAATTTAATTTTACTCAAAGATCACGCACAATATCTATGTTGTTTTCTTTCTGTAGATTCCTGAAAGAATATTATAGCTTACTTTAAATGATTTTATCATAATACAATTCTTATTATAATAGGATATGTTTATGTTGTCATGCTTCATAATTGATATCTACTCCATTTAATAGTATATTTCGACAGCCTATATCTATTCACTTCCTGTTACGTCGTATATTATTTATCAGTAGTATCATGTTACCAATTAAGCTTTCGATAAATATTTATAATTGTAGAACTCGAAATAAATTTTATAAAATACACAAGATATGATTGTCAAGTTCTTTTATTTAATGCACATGTCTCCTGCTTTCAATGAAATATCCCTTGCTGATATTCAGCTCTGATGACACTGAAATGTTGTATTTACAAATGTATAAAAATACACAGATTTTACCAATATATTTTTTCATTACAAATTAATGGCTTATTAAAATCTCCAAATTTATTGGATTGATGTTGCTTTAACTTTTTTTTATAAAATCAAAAGAAAATCATTGTATTTTTAAATTTCATTTCATCGCATAAGGGTTCTTTTTACATTTAAAAATAGCTGACTGGTTTATTTACAGCTTTGGATCTTGGATGTACTAAACAGTATTTACTATGCCTCAGCTTGAGTGTACAATAAGATGCATGTGATGATTGTTTCTTTAAAGATTATTTTCTGTTGATACCATATCGACACACTTCTTTTTTAGAATCAATTTATTTCTATAGTGTTAGTACTATCGTTGTTGTTTTTTTGTTTGATTGCGGATAGTATTTTATCTATTACTGGTGGTTAAGTAGTTTTGTTTCCAGGGTTTCATTTATCCAAGGAACGTCCCGCATTTCTCTTTTTGAACCGGTTTTTCATTTGAAAATGGTAAAAATTCTCCCATGAACATTGTGGTGATTTTTTGTCTGTTGAGGGTTTTTGTAGTTGGCAAATGTATTGTGTAATTTAAAAGACCTGGATTCAAGGAACTGATATCCAACTGTCAGGAATACTTGTGTTTGTTGACATAAAAACCATCAGGTTCGCATCTTTCAATGTTATATCTGCAACAGCTATCATCGAATTTTTTTGTAATTAGACCACTATTGAGCTTCTTTATATACTTAATTAAGCCCAGCTCCCAAAATTCATTTACTCGATATTTTTGTTACACAACGATTTGTTTAAAAATATTGGTATGGATTGTTGTCTAACACTACCAAATATTTGTTATTTACACAAATTGCTTAGCATCAGATACCTATAGATAGTTTTGTTGGTAAATTTATGCATTTTTGTGTTTCAAGGAATATGATATTTTTCAATATTTTGAGGGCTAGTCATTTTTTGTTTGCCTGTTTGTGATATGTATGTTTTTTTTAAATTTCTTCCTGTCATTTAAATGTTAAGAGTAATAATAAAAAACAGGTATACTTTGATTAAAATGTACTACTTATCGTATTACTCGAAAGTGATAGGCCAGGACATCTGTTTCGGCCTTGTTGGGCCTCATCAGCCAGGCACAATCACAGCCTGAGCAATATAAAATGTTCGTATATTTCATATCAAAGTATAGAAGTAAGGAAAAATAGCGATTGTAGCATACATAGAGTGAAAATAGAAGATTTTCAGAAGAAATATGTTTGGAAAGCCTGTTTTCTTATTAAAGGGCAATCAGGCTGTCAGAGCAGGTCCTGGCAAATAATGTGTTAAGAGTAATAATTAAAGAACAAATACTTTTATAAAAATATACTACTTCTTCATACTACTCGCAAATGATAGCACAGGACAGCTGTTTCGGCCTTGTTGGTCCTCATCAGCCAGGCATAATCACAGCCTGAGCAATATAAAATGTTTGGTATATTTCATATTAAAGGATATTTTGTCAGTTTAAAAAGCAACAATTAAATAATTTTCTGATCAAGTAACTGCTTTCTGTTTTATCTAAAATAACTTAATAATATTCGAACACTAAATAAATTATTTGAGAAAATTAGGTTATATCATATACAATAAAATATGATATGCACTGCTATCTAAAAATCAGCTGTCATCAACAATTTATAGCAATTTATAGAACACAGAATATGAAAACAATAGATGCTCCTATTAATGCAATATTGCTTGCAAACAGCTTTTGATGGACAAACGGCTACCTTTGCTTGAGGAAACCAAAACTTCAATGTTTAGACAAGCAGAAAATATTTCCTCATTTCACTCCTCACGAAATATAGACATATTTTCACACACTCTATGCCCTAATCAAGCTTGTGTCCTTACTTTTCTCATTCATTAGACTCCATTTTGTTTATTTCATTAATTAGACTCATTTTTTAAATTTGATTCACTAATTTTCGAACTTTACTCATTAATTTAAACTATTAATTTTTTACTGTGCTCATTATTATTATTTTTTGCATTTTCGCAAACTAATAAATTCTCTAATTCGTCTAAAAAAATAGAAATAATTATCCAAGTCTTACAATATGTTATTTTGAATAAAGAAAACTATTCTGCAGATATTAATAATTAATTAAAATATGTATCCATTGTTTGATCCATTTCCGGATTAATTAATTAAACATTACACATTTTGGCTGCGTGCATGGTACCAGTTTATCCACCAATAAATGTATGAATGCGTCTTGTAATGTTTACTAAATTATTATTTGCCCTTCATGGAATAATTTTTGCTCTTTTGAAGAAACAATACATTAAATAATCCAATAGAAAATACTAGACAACATTTGATATTGGTCGGTGGATCGCATAGCTGTCTTGTTTCGATAAGTATCATCGGTTGCTTTTTATGATGTAAAGATTATTCATCACTGTCATTAGGATATGAGCAACCTTATTAATAAATCATACCCAAGTATCCTACATATTACACATTATGATGAATTGTATATTTAACCATCTAGATAGGAATTATTAAAATAAATACTGTCTTTAAAAACAACCTGAACTTTTAAATAAATGATGACCAGATTTATATCTATATAAGTCGTTCAGAACGAATTTTCTGTTTTCAAATGTAAAAAACAGCGGTCCTTTTAAAAAAACAAGTCTATCAGTTCCATTTTAAAACACCGATTAGGTACTGAAAAAGCTGATAAACAAGGTTAAAAATTGATTTTTAAGTATAAAAGTTTAGCCGATAATTTTCCCCCCATTTTAAGAGAAAAATGACTGCCCATTTTGTCTCCAAAATTTCACAATTAAACATATGTAGAACCCCTTGGAGGACGTATTAAATACCAATGTCACTGGAATTGCTAAATTAGACACTCTTTGATTATTGTGCGGAATTCTGGCTGCGGCTATTCCACCGAATTCAATTACGGCATTTAATAAAAGTAAAAACATAAAAATTGGTGGAGGAGAAACAATATCTATGTCTCAGTAGAATAATGGCACCCTCTTTATCGGGTTTATAATAAAAATCATAATAAATTAAAAAGTTGTACTAAATTTAGTACAGAAAGTCGTATTGAAAAATCTTACCTACAAAAAAAGTCGTATTAAAAAGTCTTACTGAAAAAGGTCGTATTATTAAATTAGTCGAAGTGATATTGTTGTGTTATTTAATTAAAGAATTTTTAAAATATTTCAATAGATTTTTTCGGTACTATTTTTTTTTCAGTACAACTTTTTAATATACACGACTTTGCGTGTATCCCTCATTGCCGACCTTATCGCATTCGCTAATATGGAAGAGAGCTTGATGAATCAATGAGCTTTCTAATTTTTACTTACAACATACATTTTGCAAGCTTAGAGCTATAGAACAATATTCTAAACTGGGCAAGAAAAGTAAATTGATTTATTGATCTGATATTGTTTGGCGAGTTAATATTTTATTTTAAAGCAGGATTATCTTAAATACTTAATCTCTTATATCTATAAAACTAACTAATATACAATTTTGGATAAAGTATCTCTATTTTACTATCTGGTACCACTATGAGAAATCTAATATCAATTGGCATAATGGAATGTGGCAGAAGCATTAAGAATAC
>JAUYWI010123449.1:0-10213 GCA_034780595.1 Parotoplana pacifica | reverse complement strand
CTGCGCGTGATCGAGGATGATGTGAGTGTTCAAACGGGCTCGTCCGGTTGCCATTATTTTCGTCTTTGTGGTATTGAGGTGTAATCCATGATTGCTTGATGTGATAGCGACTCTGTTGACTAGGTCTTGCAGTTCGTCTTTAGTTTTTTTCGAGGAGAGCAGTGTCATCAGCGAATCTGAGATTTGAGAAGGGTCTTCCGTGAATTTTAACTCTCTGGACTACAATAACATAATATTGTTTGTCACTGTTTCCGTTTTGTGTATTTATGTACATTAAATGTTCATATGTACTCATATTACAATATTATAAAGTTTTCTTATAAATAAGGATTTTTTCCACAACATTTTTACTGTCATAAAATAAATATTGATGATAATTTTTAAATGCCCGATAAATATGAAAATGGTGTAGGACCACTGATATGTGATTACTATATTGAATTTGCAATCAAACTATCTACAGTGAATGAAACAGAAACATCTAATCCTATTAACAGATTAACTGTAGATGATAAACTCAAAAATCTATTGAAAACAATAATTCTTTAAGGATAAAACTCAAGTTGAAATTGATCAAACTACCAGACAAAAGTATTTTTATCAAAATGAGCCCCAAAGATCTCTATAAATTCATAAACAGAATTATAAATGGAAATCCTAAATCACAACTATCAAACATAAATCATGCTGAAAACTTAAAGAACTTTTTTTACTAGATTTAACTCTGCACAATATGAGAGACTTCATTTTAAAAGAAATGAAGCAGATGATACCACAAATATCATTATCACAGAAAGGGATGTTTGTAATTATTTAAAAAATATATGTTCAACCACATCCTCAGGACCTAGCTCAATTCCCTATTCAAAAATATACACAAATAGTTTGATCTTCTCAACTTATCCTTCGACATGGAAAAAAGCAACTGTAACTCCAAAATTAAAAAAAAGCAAGCCAATTTTGATGAGGTTAATTTATAGAGACCAAAATTGCAGTAACTCCAATTCAATCAAGAATTCTAGATACAATTGCATTGAAAATTTTACAAGAGAAAATGATAGAAGAAGAAAACCCATATCAATTTGAATGCAAAAGAAGCTTTAGCACAGTTGATTCTTTACTTGTAACAGTAGATTTTATTTCCAGTAATATGGATAAAAAGCCTGAAGCTTATGTAAAACGTATTTTCATAGATTATTCTTCTGCCTTCAACACAGTTCTCCAAAATAAACTCCTCAATAACATTTATAGAAGATCAGAAAACCTGGCTCAACGATTAAACTCCTACTTCAAAGTATGGAAACCAAATGAACAGTCTTCTAATCACAATAAAGTTGTTGTAGGAATACCTCAAAGAGAACCTCTAAGTTATTTACTTAATTGTACTATTAAAAATATCTCTCAAGTTAACAATGACAAAACAAATTTATCCAAATATTCAAGATACACAAGATTACTGATATCTTTGACGAGAACAAAACAGAAGAAGATCAAAATAAGAATTTAAAACTGAACCCAACTAAATATGAAGAACTAACAGTGTCTGCCTATCCTATCAAAGGAGATTGCCTTTACAATAAACACCTTATTATAGATGGTACCACTATCCCTGAAGTTCATAAGTTATAATCTAGGAATTATCATCACAGGAAATCCGGATTAATGCCCTCAAATTAATAAAATAGGAAGTTCAAAAGGTCAACTTTCTTATCAAATCTCTTAGTACAACATGTCATGTCCATTATATCAAAGATGGATGTTTTTAAAACAATTGTTATTTCAAATGTCCTATATACCAGTGAAATATGGGGAACGAATTTGAACAAAGAGAATAAAAAGAAACTTCGAAAGTTTATAAATTTCTATTCAAAAATTTCTAAAAATAAACAAAGAAATACGTACAAATACAACAAAAATATTATATTTGTCAAGAAATTTACAAATACCATTAAAATGATTGTACAAAACAAGAAGCATCCACTCAATGAAAAAATTCAAGCCAGCATTATCACAACCACTAGAAGATCATACCAACAAATCCACTGCAGAACCTCCTTTTACCAAAAATTGTTTATCTATCTGCAATTTACACCTCCCAAAATTCTATAGCTGTATTGAGCAATTCTCTTTGTTTCAATTATTCAATTATTTTTTTCACTCATATCTACCTTAAATTATACCTTACTGTTAAAGTCAATAATACCTAAACCTTATACATACAAACCTTTTTATGCATTGAACTTTTCTTTTGATATATTGGGCAACTGAGCAGTTTGTAGACTGCCACATATTTAAATATGCCTGTACATTATTATAGTTTACATTTTCATATGTTATTATTATCACCTTTGTACTTCATAACTGTTTATTTTCCTATTTATGATTTATGATTGTCATACAGGAAATAAAACCCTTTTATTATGAGTATAGGGAAAGTTCTCAAAATCATCTAAAAGTGGTCGTTGCTATGTTCATTCCTATCCTTAAAAATCATATTTTTATGTATATCCATCTAATTGGCCTAGAATTGCCTCCTTATGTTATAAGCATTTAAAAAATTGTCGTGGTCCTACACATATGGGCCTGTCTCAAAATAATGTCGCTTTTGTCTATGGTTAATAAAAACTAGTTGAAATCATAGAGGTTTTTTAAATGCAATAGAATTTTTTTATTATCGAGGCTATTGCAGATTTGTTAAAAATCGATATGATTTTAGCTAGTTTTTATTTATCCTGTAGCACAAGCAACATTAAAATATTGTCATATCCCATAAATGGGAAATGGTTTTCAAAATAAATGCTTATGTCATTTTTGTCAAATTAGACTTAACACTATACGTATAATAAATTTTTACAAAATAAATAGCAATTTACCCTGAAAGTGACATTATCAGAAGGCAATATTGTCTGGATGAACATGATATGATTTTTTAAGGAGGAAATTAACATAGAAACAACTATTTATGGATGATTCTGAGAAGGAGGATTTTATTCGGATTTTTAGTATGTCATTTAGAACATTTGTAAGATATCAAAAACTGTTTGAGAAATAGGAAACTTACCTTTCTATGGACATCAATGTAGAGAAGAGGGTTGCAACCTCACAAGAGAAATTCTGCAATGCAAAATGGAAGGCAGACGTCGAAGAGGTAGACTATCAAAGACCCAGTATCTTGACAACGTCAGAAATGGTCTGGGTTGACTCAAAGCTTGACGGATCATTTCAAATGGGTTGACCGAAGCTAAGCAATGAGCATGCAGTCATCATCATCATGAGAAATAGCACCATTTCAGTTATTTATTAGCATGTAGGTACAATTTGCTGACTAGGTACATCAGAACAACAGTGACGATTCATGTACCTATTTGATTGTTCGTCTTTTAATGAAATTTGCAGTGCACTTTGAAGGAAAGTTCACTCAAGCAAGACAAGTTATACAGGATAGGGGTTTGGTGGCAAAGCCCCCAAAAGGAAAAGATTTGTTCTTTATAAACTTCATGTTTTGTTTAGCAATTAACAGGGAAAGTTGCAAACCATTTTATGTATGTAGTTTATTTCCCTCTGATAATATTTATTTTATACCGGATGAAAGGTGTGGGATAGCAACAGTTTAAGAATATAATATAAAATAAAATGGACAAAAGATCAAAAATATAATGTTAAATAGATATTTCGCCAAAGGCTTTATCAATATAATTAACAATGAATAAATTTATATATCAAGTCGACATTGTTAATTATATTGATATAGCCTTTGGCGAAATATCTATTTAACATTATATTTCGATCTTTTGTCCATTTTATTTTATATTATACTAAAACGTAGGTTATATTGATTAAATGAACTTTAAAACGTAGGTTTTATTGATTAAATGAACTTTAAAATGTAGGTTTTATTGATTAAATGAACTTTAAAATGTAGGTTTTATTGATCATATTAACATTGAATTGAGGTTTTGATTTTGTTGACATTTATTCAGTTAGGATAATTTTAAGAAATGTACCTATGCGTTGCGACATTTTGACAACTATCAATGAAAGATTGTTATTTATTATGCATCAATGCCTGTATATTTTTTTGTAGAACGTTTGGCACCAGATCACGTCCGCGAAGTACTCTTCAGTCCGTTATATGCTGTAACTCAAAGGGTATTCATAATTTTTGTTTTATATATTAAAAAAACTTAGTAAATTGGTATCCAGACAAACTGCTCTTATAATTTTGTCTTTAATTTGACAGTTTATTTCGTATTTATTTTTTTATGGGCCATCAATTATAATTATTTAGCTCATTGATATATTTAAATATTTTTGAAAATGAAGTAATTACACTAATTACATTTTTTTATATTTTAGAATCTTCAAATTCCTCATCCACAAAAATGCGTAAAGTAAAGTTTATTTTATAAATAAATTATTCGTATTAGTTGTATATAATATACTGATAACAAATTATTTAACTACAAACATTTTTTGGAACAATTCCGGTATAATCTACCTTGTTAATCGTTTATTTTTAAAGAAGACAATGTAAAATACTTAAAAAATAAGAAACCCAAAACACAAATGTTAAACAGCAATCACACAATTGATTTAAAAAAACCAACAACAGAAATTGGTATACAGAAATCAATCAAGTTAAATATTTTGCTAATTTTTGGTACAACTATTTATTTTGTTGATCTTTTATATCAATGAATTTTGTATTTTATTCCAATTTTGTAAGATAGCTGTATAACAACAATGGTCTTCTATGGATTTAAGATCCTTTATGTGTTTTATTGTTTTATGTAAATAAACGTACAAAGGTATTTAAAAAAATTACCGTGAAATGAATTGAGACAGACAATTTCCTGATTGAAAATCACAAGAGCATCACTTTCTTTCATTTATTCCAATAAGATTTATTCTAAAACCATTACATATATACCAAACTTGTTATTATTATTTAAACTTTATTTAATTATTGCTCTTACCAAACACATATTAATTGACGAGGATCTGTTTTCACAGCGTGAGTGCCATTTAATAAGAAACCAGACTTTCCAACATATTTTTTTCTGAAAATTTCTATTTTCTCTCTTCTTAATGCAAAATTTTCTCTTTTTATGCTTTCATATAAAATATACGAACATTTTATATTGCTCAGGCTGTGATTATGCCTGGCTGATGAGGCCCAATAAGGCCGAAACAGCTGTCCTGGGCTATCACTTGCGAGTAGTATGAATAAGTAGTGTATTCCTATTTTTATTTTTACTCTTAACATATCAGAGCAGGTAAAATTACTATTTTAAAATTAAATATTAGTCCTTTGCTCGCGATGATGATAAAAATAGTCCATGGATATGCTATTTTTTAATTCATAAGTATCAATCGTTTAAATTGGCGGGATGTGCCGAATCTCCAAGCACATGATTATTCAAGCACAAACAGTTTGTTTTATTTAGTTTTTATTGTCAGGCCGATTACTTTTGGGAAACCCTATATTTTCAAAAAATCGTTTGCAAAATACCGATATGGAAATAACGATCAAGATTGACCAAATAAACTGCATTTATTTAATTTTATTAAACCTTTTCGTCCTGTTTATTGTTCATTGCATGTAAATACAAGTTGTACAAGTTGTATGAGGTAAAGCTTATAAAGTTAGCGTATCATAGTCCAAATTTGTACTTTTCTAGGAACATTTCTGGTGGCACACAAAATTAAAATCGATTTTCAATTTCAGACGCTTGGAAATTTGCGGTTGGCATAACAACTAATCGACACATATCGGAAACGGTCAACTATCTTCATCAGTACGTCATTTAGTTACATTCAATGCAAATCACCACCCTATTCAGTTAACGCTAACAAGGTTGTTTTTATATAAATCTGAAATAATTATCGATTTCTTGCCAAATTTATTAATTGAATTAAAATCGATGATCAATAGGATTGCTTAAGTTCAATTGATTCACGCTAGCCGCCGTGAACCCACCTGATCATTTTTAGATCTCAAACTTTGCAAGAGACGAGCTACTACTCAAAACGCGCCGTCGATTCCATATATCATCTCAATTTGCGCGCCAAAATGACTGCCAATATTTCACAAAACTCAGTTTCTGCGCAACCTGTCAACAACCTCCAGGAGGCCGCCTCTGCTCTGGTACAACGACCACTTCCAGTGAAATCGGCAATGGCAAACAACAACAACAACAACAACTGGAATATGGTCAGTATATGATGGAAATTATCAGAATTGGAATCTGAATAATCTGAGAATAGCGGGAAATTCAAATAGAAATAATTTTTAGAATTGTTAGGGTTAGTTATTATTGTAATGTTTGAATGTTAAACCACATTTATAGAGGACTTAACAATAATCAAACTGTTCTTAGCTGTCAGCAACCAATAGAGAAGATGATCCTGAATAAATCGCTCAAAGTCCGAATGAAGATTCAGCGCAATATGCAGAAGAAACCGTTACCGCGTGAAACAGATTGAGCTGATATTTGGAAAGATTCATCAACAAAAAATGGAAAAAACCATCAGTACCTAAGGCGGCCGAAAAACGTTACCAGGTTCAAAAATTAAGCTTGATGACGTCATCGGCCCCTAAATCGCCCCCTAACTGATTTTTAGTTGTTCTTACCTTAAAAAGGTGATAAGAAAGCAATCAGGAAGGAAAGCCAATAGAAAAGTGATTCTAACCTTTCAAATTTGTACTTTGTTTTTTCATAAAGCCTAGTTAGTATATATGTAATCGGGATTCCATATTTGTTATTTCATTATACCATTATTATTCAAAAATCTTATTAGCTAAATCCCAACATGATTTTCGGGTAACACAACACATAATAGATTCTTGCCACCTTATGTGTATGTAGATCAAACCAATTGCTACAGCTCGAAGCGTGATTATCAGTCGAATCGGCCAAGGTCAGCTATCCAATGTAGGTCACATGAATTCCCTGGGGGTCAGAAAGCCGCGAATGCCGGCAAGTTTTGCCGCCTTACGTGGCGCATCCAAATCTGAAAGCAAACCGGAAAAGAAAGATCTTCAAAGCCTAAATGAACGTTTCTCAAGCTTTATTGAAAAGGTAGGTGGTGCATGCAATTAGCTTCTTCCACTAAACTCTTAGGTTGCATGCATAAAATTATCGTGATGATCTACACACTTTGATTGACTAGAAGAGTCAGAATTGCCAAAAATTGATTGACATTCAATATTAGATTAATTAAATGTTGACTTTTCGCACAAACTTTGACCTTCGTAAACCCCCCCCCCCTTCACTTTGAAATAGCTCACTTTGGGTCTTTTAAAATTATAGGGAAGATTCCTTGAAGCCCAGAACAAAAAACTTTCTTCCGAACTTGGTGTTCTCCGCGACGAATGGGGAAAGGAGACCGAGAAAATCAAACATATTTACCAGGTGGAAATGGAGCAGTTGAGGAAGTTGCTGGATGCAGCCGAAAAGGGCAAAACCGAAATGGAAGTTCAGATCGAAGATATACAGGAACAACTGACCTTTACTCAGCGAAGGTAAGTTCAAACATTGCATGTGCTTGCTGTAAGTGGTAGCACGGAAGTATGTTGTTTATCGAATGATTTCATTGGTAGTCTTTCAAACGCCCAATCGGACCAATCAGCCGACCACGAAACGATTGCCAAGTTGGGCCAGCACTGTGCAGAATACGAAGCAGAGCTGGTGTCGTTGCGACGTCGTGTGAGCGGTTTTGATGAGCAGGCTGCCCGCGATAAAAGAGACATACTGACACTCAAACAGGAACTGGCCAGAATACGGGCAGTGAGACGATTATTATTAATTTTTTGATGCTTGTTACCCTGCTAGGCAGTTTCTGCATTTATTTTCTCGATTGAATCTCAATGGGTGATTTCAAATTTGATGTTACACTCGAGTGGTAATTATGTATCATCCAGGTGTTCATGAAGAAAATGGTGAAGTGTTTCAAATTGTAATACGCGCGGAATACAATTGAATAATGAGATTCCAATGGAAAATGATAAAATTCATACACCAAAAAACAACCTGATTAATCTAATTGATTCCAAACATGGAACTTGAGTTATCCCTTAAGAAAATTGGAAATTAATGTTAGTTATGATATTGTGCTAATAATGTGCTCAACAAGGCTCTATTTAGATAATATTACAGTTTATAATCACTTTTCAAAAATGTCATAAACGTTGATTCCACACCTCCCTTCCCCCCGATTTAGAATATTATTTTATGTAGCACATCCCGCCGATTTAAAACCATTGATATACATGAATTAAAAAATACTACATCCATGAACAATTTTTATTATAATCGATGAACTAAAAAATACTGAAAGTATATCCATAGGCTATTTTTATCGTTATCGATGAACTAAAAATTACTGAAAGTATATCCATAGACTTATTTAATCATTATCGATGAACAAAAAATACTAAAAGTATATCCACAAACAATTTTTATCATAATCGATGACCTAAAAATACTGAAAGTATATCCACAAACAATTTTTATCATAATCGATGAACTAAAAATACTGAAAGTATATCCATGAACTATTTTTATCATAATCGATGAACTAAAAAATACTAAAAGTATATCCACAAACAATTTTTATCATTATCGATGAACTAAAAATACTGAAAGTATATCCATAGACTAATTTTATCATTATCGATGAACAAAAAATACTGAAAGTATATCCATAGACTATTTTTATCATTATCGATGAACAAAAAATACTGAAAGTATATCCATGAACTATTTTTATCATAATCGATGAACTAAAAAATACTAAAAGTATATCCATAGACTATATTTATCATAATCTATGGAATGTTTCAAATCTGAATTTCAACTTTTGCTGTCCTTTACAATAAGTAATTTAAGCATAAATTATCCTGGATCTACAGACTGGTATCCCAAGGGATTGCGAGTGACTGTGAAAAAGAAAGAATTTAATAAAGCAATCACCTCCTCGAGAGACTGTACGAGATTGGTGCAAGAGATTTTGAATGCACTGATTGATAGAGAAATAATTTGATAATCTTTTTAAGCGTTGTCGCCTATGTTTCGAGCATGATGGTACTCAAATTGATCAGTTTTTATAGTTTTGTCAGCTCAGTTAAATTGTTTCATCATTCCCGTGTATGCTATATTTACTGCTCTAAATACATAAATGATTTAAAAATTCATAACATTCTAACTCAGTCGGATGTGCTGAATCAACCTGTAGGTATATTAAGCTTTTTTTAAAACCACCAATTTTCTTTGTTGGGGTTGTAGCAAAATCACCGCGTAAACCCAACTCAATATTTTGATTGTAAGTTGAGTGTACCTAATTACAAATTTGAAATCGCCCAATAGGCTGTTACACCAGCGCCATTTGTGTTGCTCTTTTAGGATTTAGAACAGGAAACACTGAGCCATATCAATGCAGAAAACGCTGCACAATCCCTCAAGGACCAAATAGAATTCTTGAAACGTGTTCATCAATCGGTAAGTAGCAATGCATGCATCATACCTATCCCGTTTCCCCATATTTTTACATAAATGTTTCAAATAAATTTAAAAAGACTAGATAGATGTGTAAAGTTATGTCCAAAGCGTGAATATCTGAGATATCCTTGACAGCAACTACCTACTATGCAACTAAATTTAAATTACCCTTAAAAGCAACTAAGCTTAAAATATTCCTTTTACTGGTGACACTTTTTATGCTCATTTTAAACATGGCTTTTGTTTATCCAAAATTAGGTGCAGAACTCTATAATTGAATTAAACTTCATCAGTAGTTAGATTTATTTTGTCCAATCAAACAGAAAATTGTGATGTTGACTTATTTCTATTAAAAAATCACTATTTTTGTGATTTATCTTTTCACATTTTTCAGGAACAGAAGGAATTGTCTTCATTGGCTTATAGAGACACGACAAAAGAAAACCGAGAGTTTTGGCGCAATGAGATGGCCGATGCATTGAGAGAAATCCAAAGAGATTACGAAACCAAGGTGAGAGAAACTTAGTAGGAATTTCAATATAATAATATATTTTTACCCGTAGATTAATAAATTTTGTGTCTCAAGCAATAATAAAAAAAGCAGGAATATTTTGATAAAAATATACTACTTATTCGTACTACTCGCAAGTGATAGCCCAGGACAGCTGTTTGGGCCTTGTTGGGCCTCATCAGCCAGGCATAATCACAGCCTG
>JAUYWI010123438.1:0-10213 GCA_034780595.1 Parotoplana pacifica | reverse complement strand
GGGGGAGGGAGGGGGTTCAAAATTGATGAAATTACTGCGTACGTACTTAATGGATGCCCCCCTACCACAAATATTTGAATAATATAATATTTTATCCTTTTTGGTACAATTATAACAATTACAGAAAAATTAATAATTTTGTGGTTACCAATAATTGAGAGTATTAATACAGATATAAAAATTTGATAAATTATTATTCTAAATTAAATTAAATAGGTACCAACAAAAAATATTGTTACTTAAGTTAAAAATTAAAATATTTATATTTATTTAATTCAGTCATTTTTAAATAGCATAATTTAAAAAAATATTTCCACTGAACTAAGCAGAATTGAGAAAAGTGAATTACATCATAAGTATTCTTTAATGTACTACAATCTACAAGCACTGTCCAAAAACTATGTATATTAACCTATATGTAATAATGATTTTTATATTAATTATGTTTTATTTAAAGCAACCTCTTTTATGAATTATGTTGTTCTTTTGTTTTATAGGCATAATTTATAATGGATACTGAACATTCAGCCATGTAAGTCCTAAAATTATTATTTTCCTAGATAGACTGTATCTTTTATTATTTAAATGATAAATGTCTGTTTATTGGTATGATTAATTAATAAAGTTACCAATAAAGCTCCATCTCTGAAATAAAACAATGTGTTTAAAATACTTAATATTAATAATTTAACCATTTAAATAATCCATTGGTGTTCCTTTACTTTTTTAGTGTTAGTAAACCAACAGAACTAAATGAAACCTATTCAGCTCAGGTTCAAGCAGTCTTGGATTCAAATAAAAACAAAGCTCATGTAGTATGTGCAAAATGTGGCTCAACAGTATTAAGATCTGGTGATGCAAGAATTACTAAAAAGCAGGTACATGTCTTTCTTGCATAGTTTAATGAAATTTATAGGTCTATTTATTTATGTTTCTGTTTATACCTTCTGATGTTTTTATTGCACATTATGATCCTGGTTTTAAAAATTTGCCATGATTTGAAAGTTTTTGATATGATTACTGGAAAGGTCTTTGAAACTAGAAATCTTTGTATTGATACAAACCAAAGTTCAAATTAAATTTTATTATGAAGGCCACTCATAAAAAATGTTGCACATTTATATTAAAAAGTAATAACTGGCATTGAGATTTTTGTATAACCATTTGGAAGGACATACAAATTCTTGGAGAGGCTACAATGATAAATTTAAAGGCCACATAATATATCTTTCTTCTGTAGTCATTTTGAAGGCCACTGAAATTCGTCTAAAGGCCATTAATAGCCTTAAAAACTGAGTTTGTGAAATGCTGCCTGAACAATCCTTTATAATGAATGAGGCACATAGTTTTGCTTTCCTCTTAAAACATTGAAGTTTCTACTTTCTTCTATTATGCTTATATTGTTGCTACTTGATAGAGTTTTCAAGTTCCTGTAAGACAATATAACTGAAATTAGGTGGTCCAGAGTAGTCCTGAGAGCTACTTAAAGCTATTTTGGCAGTTCCGAAAACCTTAAAAGTGCTTCCAATCTGTATAATAATTCATATTTATAATTTGGATACACTATTTTATGCATATATTGCTCTTTTATTGAGGTACCAAGCTTCTCTAAAACATTAGGTAGGCCCAAAATGTTTTATAACGGTTCTGAGAGCCATTGAAAACTACCCAAGTGCCATTTTTATTCTCCAGTTTGACAATGTTTTCGGCAGTAAGTAGCTATGAGAGTAACATATACTAAAGTATCAGGAAAATTGTTTTTTGCCAATTTTACCAAAAAGTGGTGTAATTATGTACTTTAACTCGAACCATCCTATCAGTCTGGAAGTCCTTGATCCATTTGATCGTACAGGAAGGGATCTTAGCATCACGTATCATGTAGAGACTCATATGTCAAAGTTTATTATAGGCATTGAACAAACCAATAAGAGTAAGTATACATTTTTCTTTCTTAAAAATTGTCGAAGTTGGTCGAGTGACTTTGATAAGTTGTTGATCAATATTTTTAGTCTATGAAAACCTGCTTGGTTCTTGTTGAGAAGTTGTTGACTTCAAGGAAATTATTCAATTTATTTTTTTCTTTTCTCCAGACAGAGTTAAGACTGATAGCTTTTCCACTGGGCCAGGTAGGTCTTTTTTGGAATAGGAATCATGGTCGTCAATTTCCAAATGTAATGGCTTTCCTTCTTGTTCCAGCAAAGATTGATGACTTGTTTTATTTTCTCTTTGTCCAAATCGATGTTATTGAACATTTCATTGTACCAACCCTCAGGCCCTGAGGCCTTACTAATGGGGAGGTCCATTTTCGGTAGAAAATTCATCGCACATGCCGGTTTTACAATCTCTACAGTTGTTGCACCAGTTTTTAATGTAACTATAGACCTCTCTTTCACCATGCAGTCCCATTTCGCGTTGGGTTTAACTTTGAAGACATCGCATATTTCCTATTGAAAAGTTTGACTTTTTCGGACTCTGTGACATAGGTTTTGTTGTTTTCACAAAGGAACTAGATCATTTTCTTCAGCAATGTCTTTGAGAACTCTTAAAATCTTGATGGTTTTGGTGTCATCATCAAGTTCATTGATGAATTCATTCCAGTGATCTTTCTTTTCTTTGCAAATAAGAACGGTTTTACATTTCTCTTTCTAGTAGTTTAACATTTCTTCATTTTTGTTGCATTTCTTTTGGCTTGTTCAATCAGTTTAGTTCTCTTTCTGACGTTACTTCTAGGAATAGCGACTTTGAGGGCCTTTTCCATCGCGATATGGAGTTTTTTTTCTCGGCAGTATGGATATCAGTTAGGTTATTTCTCATAGTATCGTTACATTTGGTCCGATCAGCTTTCTTAATAGTTGCAACAATGGTCTTGTGGCTATTCTGATTGGTCGTTTTACCGTAAACAGGATTGGGAGAAGATCGTTACCGGTTGTTTTCAATAACCATAAGAACTCATTTTGCCTCTGTTGTCGCTCTTCTAGTATAGTTGTTGTTGAGGATGTCGACGTTGTTGCTGTCGACCCAAGAGTGTTGCCTGTGCTACCTTCGTCCATGTTGCCCATGAATATGCATGGGCATTAAAGTCTTCTATGATCAAATTCTCTTCATTTGGGAGCCATTTGTTGTCGTTTCTACTAGATCTAATAGGAGGAATATAGACGTTGAAGACATCTTGGTTGTTCTCGTGTCTCAATTTAGTGCAGGATTTCTCTGCCATCGGAGAACTGTTGGTGTCAATCGGCTTAGAATCGACTTTCCAGCCACAGTTCTCTTTAACATAAAACATGACACCACCAGGAGGTGACGTGATCGTACCTCCAGTCCTGTAATTTTGTCTGTCAACACGATTGTAGGGAGTAGCTACTGCTGTTAGGGCTGTTGGTTTTCTGGGTCAAGTTTGTTTCTTGAATGGCTGCCATATCGATGGTCTTAGTCTGCATCATCCTCAAAAGCGATCGGCGACCATTTATATTATATTGGGACCTGGAGTTTGCTCGATGTTGCCGTCGCTGAGAGTTAACAGACCATAATAGGACGGATTACCATGGTCCCTCGGCAAAAACCCGGAGACGTTGGAAGTTATCTTGAGTTACCTCCCTTTGCGGGTGAGAAGGGTCTGGAAGGTTCTTCGCTGCCTTTTGGTATTTTCACGACCGAACAGGCGTTCCGACCTTTTGCTGCCATACCTCTCTAACTCGAACGGTGGATCAAGTCAAATCAATCAATCAAATAACCTCTATCATTCTAACAAATTATCTTGCTTTACGGTGTCACGACCAAAGCATGCAACCATCACGTTCATCTCATAGCAGAAACAACGTTATATCCGTTTATTTATTGCTCATAGTTTACTCAAATCGATATTAGTAATTATATCATTAATACCTATTCATTACTTTTTAGGTTCAGCTACCAGAAATGCACAAGAAATCTGAGCAAGGAGACTTTCCATTAGAAGACATGGATGAGTTTTGGGTGGTTAATGACATGTACACATTTGAAAATGTTGGGTTTTCTAACACTATTGGGACTACAAAGTATTTGGTGTGTGCAGATTGTGAAGAGGGTCCTATTGGAATTCATGATACGTTGGTTAAAGACGCTTTTTATGTGGCTGCCAGTAGGGTTGGGTATAGTGTTGCCAATTGACAAAACATATGAATGCATTTAGTAGAATGGATAGTCTGAATTCAACCAATCAATCTAGATTTTGTTTTCAGCTACATTTCTTTACAAATTATTGTTTAGGTAAATATTTATATTAATGTGATCATTGGCTCTTGTGGTTTATTTGATTTATTTTGCTTTGATGAATAAATCAATCGAATTTGTTTGTATAACGCATTTTTTGTTGAAATGAAAAAAAATGATATTTATATTTTTCATTCTTTGTGATTTTGAGTTTATAAAAATCAAGGTGGCGGTATTTATCTAACGAAAATAAAGGTATAGAATACTAGTTTTAAGATTTATGAAGTTCAAAAAGTAATATTTTGCGTAACAAGCAACATCAGTGAACTGTTATAACTTTTATGTCGACAAAATCTTTTAACTTCGTTAAAAATGTTTTAAAAAGAATAATGCAATGGACTTATTTCTTAACGCTAGTGAAACACATAAATGCATAGAGAAATAGTTTTAGTTGATAATTCATGAGCCAAAATATCAAAGCCATATATGATCGTTTCTATCATTAGTGTGTTCCAAAATATAAAAGTGTTGACATTTCTGTTGTTTATATTTAAATTTCTTAGTATGTAAAGTGAGTCTTATAATTCCCTACGAAGTTTATGCACAGTGTGTTCCAGATTTTACTTTTATATAGACTAATGAACTGTAAAAGATATACATATGTGTCAAAAAGATTTAATTTTAGATTAAAACTTATAATTTAATAGAAACAAGCAAGAACAAGTTAAATATACAAAGTATCAGTATGGAGCTACTCGAAGCCCATTTAGTTCTATACAATTATGAAATCTTAACTGTGTCTAGCATCTCAAAAGGAATCGGCTTGAATTTTTGTCATATAGCTTCTTTCAGAACATCACCGTTTTTTGTGCAAAGAGCTTGAACTTGAGTGCGTTATCATATAAAGTGAAATGGGGACTACATGAGTTGGGCCATATTGTCCTATCTATCGATCCTGGAATGTGTCATTCAAAAATTCTCTAGTCACTAAAACAGTATGAGCAGGCACACCTTCATTCTGGATATGCACAGATAAGTAGGGAAAATATTCCTCAATGTATTCAAATGTTTAGAATCTTGATTCATCCACCAGTTAAAAAAATCGAATATACTATTTGTCTATGTGGCAGTAAATTCTGGGACACATTGTACAATAATTAGTCACAGTGAGAGCCTATCATAAATTGTTATACATAAATTTCGTAGGGAATGAATTATTTTAAAGGAAAGGTTGATCGATTTCTTTTGAAATGAGTATCAAAATGAAAAATCAATGTATATGAACCGGTTCCATGTTATTTGGCCTATACTGATAAGAATTGTTGCCGTTCCAAATAGTTTAACATATTTTTAATTCTGCAATTGGGATGGAATTTTCGGAAACAGATTGGGTTACAATTTTAATGGAGTTATTTGATTATATGTACATTAAATATTTTTTAATTCGTTTGAAATTTTCATCGGAAGATTTTATTTTTAAATGTTTAGGTAGTAATTAGTATTTTTGTTACTAGTTTATTTGGTCATGTATATTTATTGTAAACCTAGTGGTCGAAAATACTTGAGTGAATATTTCATACACAACTTTGGAGAACTATTCTGGATGACTGATGATCAGTCATTATTGTAGGCCTTAACTGATGGATTCAAATGATTTTATAACTTCGTTTAGTTTTAGTGATCCAAGAAATAGTTACCTGATTAATCTTAAATTCAAATATGAGTATCTATGTGTCATTCATGCGGTGACAGGAAGGGAAGAAATGTTAGTTTCTATTTAGTTAACTTTGGTAGGTATACCAACATATTTGCATATATGTATTGCTCAAATTCACCATCTTTACATTAGCTACTTTATAACCCTTTAAATTTTATCACTTACAAATGATAAACATACAACTTTTTTGTTTTAAATACGTACAGATACCGTAGAAACATATATTGTTAAAAATAAAGTTTGTATTGTACATGGTTTATTTATTTTTAATAAAGAATAGGTACCAAAGATAGTTAAGTTGTGACCACATTTCTCACTGAACAAAGTTAAACGACAGGAATTCTTTGGCTAGACGAGTTGCTATATAAGTTCGGTCTCCTTATAGAAACCATACCATATGGAGTGGTTCATAAAAAGGCTAACATATTATTATACTCTCTATGTAGTTATGCATACCAGTTATTAATGGTGGATATCCCAGAATTCTAGTTACTTTAGTCGGTCATCATTATCAACCCCTATGTACAACAGTTTATTTGGATGCATATTTTATATTTATATTAAAGACAAAAAAAAGTCGGTTAACTCAAATGAAATCATTTTTGGTGTTATCGCGTTTTTAGATAAATGATATTTTTAAAATATTAGACCTTAAAAAGTTAATTTTATAAAATGTTATTTGTGGAAATTACTTGTAGATATCCAATTTACTTAATTTTGCTTCTACTGAAGAAGTTGAATTTATAGTATTTATTTTCAGATGTTTTGATTTTGTTAGCTCTAATATTTCAAAATATTTATCTCACTCAATAACATTCATTTAGTGAGAGCTAACACCCAAAAATGATTTCACTTATTTTATGATGAGGATAGTAGGTTCTTAGATACTTAAAATTTTTATTTTATTAACAATTGTATTCTCAAAATGTTAATATAAATTAAAAAATACTTCACTTGAAATTCATAAAATATAACAGCCTATTATTATTACACCCCCTCTTCAGATTCTAATTTATTGAAAATTTAGGTAAGTACAATACTGTTTCTTAAGCATCCATCCTTTAAATGCCCTTCCGAATTAAATGTTAAAGAGATTGGCAACAGTGCGACCGGAGTTTGAGGAAATAGAGGCTTTTAAAGATCTATCGATTATTCATCACAGAGTGGTGTAATTTCTGATACCACCCATTCTTTAAATCAAGATAACTTTAAACTTTGTCTTGGCCAACTACATATGGCAATTAAACGTTACTAACAGAAACATAAACAATAGATCATGAATATATTTAGTGTCTTTGATAAGAAAAAAACAAGTCTACTTTATAAACTTTGTTCAATTTTATTTTAAATAATCTTTGATTAAACATATTCAAGTAAAACCAAACGGTAAGAACATTTTTTCGTGTATATAATAATATTTTCACAACGTATCTGCAACTTGCCGTAGCTATACCATTACAAAAAATACCAAACGTTTTAAAAGTTATTATGAAATTGAATATCACTAAAGAAAAAAATTGTTTAAAAGAAGCATAATTAGAACCGCTTAGTCTAAAAATATCGATCTGTGTTTTAAAAACACATGTTCGAAAACATGTTCGTTACAAAGTATTAAACTATAAATGTGTGAGTTTCATATTGTTGGGTAGATTGGTATATTACATTTTACACTTGTGTCCCATTTTTAAAAATAATCGTATTGCCTGTTTCTTTTTTATATGTCTTAAATTCACTGTAGAAATTAAAAACAAAATTATACCTAACAACTTGATACTAGTGAATAAGCCATCTAAGCTCAATTTACACAAGTAGTTGTCTATAACCTATCTTACAGCTAGTTTACCCTAATAATTTTGTGGAACAATAATTGTGGTTACACTTTTTGACATTCAAATAATATACAACAAACAACAAATATTTTGGAAGTGGCTATTGGTCCATCTAGATAGACCCTGTTTTTATTAGACTGTAGGTCTGTTTATTTATAATTTGTGTCATATAGGTCATTATGGATCATACAATATCTATAGAACAATAGCTTTTATATTTATTGTTCTGTCACATATTAATTAATACCTACATTAATAAAATGTACTCATGCCAAAAACTGACCCTAAAATAAAATCCATACTATAGCACTATCCTTACTTAGGCTAAGTAAGGATAGTGCTATAGTATGGATTTTATTTTATATTTATTTTTCCATCATGGAACAATAGTTATAGTTTTATTTGTGAGCTAAATACTAAAGTTTGAATTATGTATGCAATGAGATTTAAAATTAGGCCATGTTTTGAACATAATGACCTTTACAATAGGTACTAAAAACTAGGTGTCTAGATTAGATAGTCCAATAACAACTATGTAAATATGTTGGATATTACTCAAAACATCACTAAGAAAAAACTCCTCCAGGACATGTTTTAATACTTTTTTAACTTTTATCAATTCCATAGCACTATCCTTAGTGTCAGTTTTTGTCCTATGTAGAATTCTTAACATCAAATCCATAACACTATCATTTATAGGGTCACAATTTCTATTGCTATTGTCATTGCATTTTCACATTTATCAAATTGGCTTAAACTTCAGGGTACTGACTACTGACCATTGTTATGAATAATTCAAAAATGGAAATACATTTTTGTAAGCATACACTATTTTCCATAATAAATGACACAAAAGCCGTTTAGTTAACTAAGCAAAAGTGTCTCTGGTTAAATTTTGCACACCATACTAGTTTGTCTGGCGTGATTATAGAAGATGAACGAATGTCTATTTTTAGCCTGAGTGAATCATTGAATGACTGATATTATTGGCCTAAATTATCAGACGATTATTCGAGAAATAATCGATTGATAATACAAAGTAATAAAATATAGGAGATTTTAAAGAAATTCTATGTAAAATTTTAGTTGTGTCATTTATTTTGGAAAATAGTGTATTTTATGTCATGTTTATTAAAATAATGATTAAATTCAATACTACTTGCAAATGACATGCATATAAAATACATACACTATTTTAAAGAAACCCCCTTTTCCACTGGATGTAGGATCATACTTTTTTTTACTTGTAACATCAACAGCAGTCAGTACTATAACTGATATGGCAAATAAACAGTTTATTTGGGGTTTGGTGACCCATGGAAAACCCAACAACTGACCCACTGGATCACTTCTTCCACTAGTTGCATGTAGTGCATTTGGCTGTGTGTTCACAACAATTGTTTTTGCACATATAGCAACATGTGTTTGATTTGAGTGGGCATTTCACACCCAGTTGACAATTTGATGACTCTTTTCCAGCAATAATTGTTCTGGTAATGGAAGTTCAATTGGATGGTCAAGAAAATTCATATCCTGTGGATGAATTAACTCTTTGACAAGTTGCAACAAGAAATCTGAAATATTTGTATTAGTAACCTTTTTTATAGACAACATAGGCAGCTAATTTGAGTATTTTAGAAAATACAGCCATTGGCCATTGCATGTACCAGTCTTTGATGTATGATAGTGCACTATCTGATCAACACCCACTTTAGTGATATTGTAGTATATGATTGTTTCTGGCATTTTTTCTGTGTTCCTCATTAATTGACACAGTCTGATGTATTGAACTAAGTACATATATCACTTTTTCATTTCTTAGCCTTATAACAAGCTCTGTGCTGAAGAATATACCTCACTGTGGTATAAAAGTTCACCATTGATAACTTCCTTGTGTTGTCTATGAACAGTTCCAAGGTATGATATCTTTTTGCTATAAGAGCTTCAGCTAGTCAGAGACTAATGAAGTATGAATCAGTAGTCACATTACAGCCTGAATTTTAAAATGGTTGTAATAACTCAATGCAGAGGGACATTTGTACATCAGTACCAGCAGGTTGTTTGGCCAATTTTCCAAGATAAGGAAGAGCATTATTAACATATTTGCTCTCCAGATCAACTAAGAGCCAAACTTGATACCATATTTGTCCAGCATTGATGCAATATACTGTGTAAATGGGCATCTGGACTTACATGGAAATAGTTGTTTGGCTATAGTTACATCAAAGCTAGGTACATAGCAGGTTTTGCAATTGTCAACAAAAGCATTCCAAATAAATATATGATATAAAGGAAAACATATCTCAATGAGTTCTTTTCATATCATTATTGATATGAACTCTCCCAAGTCATAGCTTTTCTGAATAATGGTGACCCATTCATTATTACATAATGATGGCAAGGCTGGAGCGAGATTCCATGCAGGAAATGTTGGACATCAAATGCACACTGGAGGAGGTTCAGTTCACATTTGGGGAGC
>JAUYWI010123427.1:0-10214 GCA_034780595.1 Parotoplana pacifica | reverse complement strand
TGATTAAAATAGTTAATATTCTGGGAAAATTGATAGTATTATAAGTGATAGAATGTTGTGCAACAATTTGACAATTAGTACAAAATCTATCATTATAAGAGCATGAAAATGATTTAAAGAAATAATAAAATATGAGGTAAAAATATGAAATAAAAGTTATGATCATTAAAAAGTTAATGATGCGTTTCATTTGTCTGGGGTTTAAATTAACTTGAACTTAATTTTATTTGGTGCATACAAGCCAATAATGTATTATAAGTAGATATAAAAATTATCCATGTTTATTATATATAAATTATATTCAAAATAAAGGTACATGTTGATTTAAGTTGTTTGATATTTTTGCAGTTTATTTATTTTAAAAATTATGAACTAAACGTGGCCTTTAATATTTAGTTAAATTTCTCTCGTTCTTTTAGAATTATATTGTCTATTTTCAAATCAGTGCAACTTGAAAAAGTTGAAAGAGAGTTTATATTTCAAAATATTTTTTATTGTTTACATTACTATGAAAGTTATCTTTGGCTGATTTGAATAGGCACATGGAATTCTGCGTTCACTTTTTTTTACAGGAAGCGCCTTTACTGGCTATAAAATCGGTTTTTGAGTTAATATTAGATGCATCAATAATATTTTTTTTAATTTTATTATTTAAAAAAAATACGCTCATCAAGATGTTTAATTTCATTGGTAATTTGTGCGGTGAATAACTATTTATCTAATGTTCATCAACTTATTTGGACTTGTTGAGGATAAAACATTATTAGGTTAAAATTTGTTTTTGGCTCTATGTGGTGATACTAAAAGCAGCGGCTATTTTTGCCATTTCTATCTATATTATTTAAGAGGCAATTTCAATGTCTGACAAGATGTGCATTATCGTTATGATATTAGGGTAATATCTCTTAAACAGTAGAATTTCCAATTTTGTTATTATTTAAATGTAATTAATGATTTCTATCATCTAAGTAAAGCATTTGAATTTATAACTGACTTTTCAAGAAACAATGTATGGTTGAAAATATTTTATACGGTATAGTGCTATAGAATTATTTTTAGAAACTGTAAAATTAAGAAAAGACAACACCAGTGTAGAAGTACACAGTTAGCTACGAATAAAATTCTATTTTGTGTTTTGATTTCAATTCAGATTAATTTTAGAAACTCTTAATCATTTATCTATATCAACGGTTGTTTTTTTTCCTATTTGATTTTGGAGTCTTATTTTTAATGCAATTAATCGATTTATTCATTTACAAACATAGCGCCATCGAGTTTTGTTATTTAAAAGCCAAATTGGCATGCTTAAATAATTTGATCATCTAAATCATCTGAGAGAATATTATTGTTTGTATTTTATTCTAATTAAAATGTGTTAATTGCATTCAAAACCTGTCGATAGAGTGGCAACAATATCATGTGTTTTTAGGCAGCTAAAAGATAATTATATTTCTTAATAAGTAATTGGTAGATTTTGTGAATTCTAAATCTGTAATTAAATAAATGGGAAAATTTATAACAATTTATTCCTGGAGACATTAATATATAATTTCTAGTCGTAAAATGAATTTCATTACATTCTAAATTTTTATAAAATGTTACTTATAACATCTTCCTGAAATTATGATTAAGACTTTTTTGTGGAATTAACTTGTTGGCTACCAAAGTCATGATGTAAGCAGTTTGGTTTTATATAGTGAACTTTTTTAGTTGTTCAGTTTCTAGTTTGTTATACATAAAACGCGAAGATGCTTAGTCGTTTTATCGCTTCTATTTTGATATATCTCGACCCAGAATTTAGGTAGGTAGTGAAATCAAAATACATTCCGATAAAAGCAAGTTAATCTATCATGGATGTATAATGAATATTGGCATTTGAAGTGAAATTTAATATTGCTTTAAATTGACACTTTTAAATAAATAAGTCAAAATTATGGAAACATTTTCGTTTGTTATGAGTTTATTTTGTAATGTGTGATAACGTTTTGATGAATATTTTGACTTTTTAAAAGTTTATTATCACTTTGTTTGCGGAAATTATCTATTTGATGGTTTGCAATTTATTTTATTAGAGGTTCTACTTCAGATTCAATTTCTGTCTTTTTGTATCTAGCCTTACTATAAAAATACTAATTGCCTTTTTTGGTTATTTAGGCAAGTATAATCTAAATTTTAATAATTGTAATTATTACAGATTGCCTACTAGGAGGCTCAGGATGTTCAGAAAAAAGACAGAAAAGCAAATGTACAGAGTGTCCCGAAAGTAACCGAACTGCAAACTTAAATAAAAATTAAATATCAAAAACAACATATTAGTTTTATTGATCAATTGTCCTAGACTTTTTAGCATAAACTGCGTTCTTTAGAACTCCCCATAGAAAGAAATCAGGCGGTGTCCAATCCAACGTTTGCGGTTCAGTTACTTTTGGGACAGACACCCTGTATATTCATATTGCTCAAAATACTAACAAACTATTTTTATGCTATTGAACTTCAATTCGGAAATCAATGATTACTAAAATTTTATTGGAAGATGATTTATATTGAGATTTAGTACAGTTTTTGTTGAATTTTAAGTGGCTTGTACAATTTTACACAAACATACATTTTTAATTTGCTAAATACATACAGGAGGGGTGGTCGAAAGATTCTATGTATGCTTAACCAAACACCAGCATTTCTCTATAACTACAATTTCAAATTGAGGCTAATCTTCCATGGATGCCAAATCAAATTCCTATCATCTCTTTCTCTCTTGTGTATCACGAAACAGATTACCAACTATCAGACTACCAGTTATGGTCATTGTGTTCCTCTGGCTTTCTTCCCTTCAATTTTTCTTTCCATTATTTTACTTCTCCAGCTTATATTCAAATATAGAATGAAAGCTTTACTGAAGCAAACATACAAAATTAAATAATAATGAATTAAAATCTGTCAAGCCTTCGACGCTACCAACACCACAGAAATGAAAGTAATCCAACCAAAAGATGTGCAAAATATATATGGTTTCAACATAAAAACCGCATCTTTTCAAGATCAAATCAAAACTACGTAATCATGTGAATCTTGTTCTACACACATACTGAAGCATGATAAGATGGTCAGTCAAATTTTACGATTGAAAGTACTATCTAGTATATCTGAAATCCACAAATCAAAATTCATAGAACTGTCCAGTCAGAAATGCAAAATGTAAAATAGTTAAAATGTAAAACAATAACAAGAAATATGGTGCGGGACTCAGAACCCTCAGCGGTGTTAATGATGGTAGTTGAATGGATCCCAAACTTTACTGAGATCTTATGACAATTTCTTTGCTCTACAAGACGTGCTTGAGCCTTCTATTATTTTTTATTCACATTCTGGAGCTTGTTCATTTTGTTCCATTTGTTTTTTTGTACGAATACTGCATGTGATAATTGCAGACAAGCTCATGCATGATATGGTAGGTAATCCCTTTTTTAACCTATCAATCTGAAATTTCTGTATAAAAAACGTAGGCTAACAGGTTGGGCCTAGAGCATGGTAGGCACTGATGCAAAACTATCCATAACTATTTTATGGACCAATATTTTTTAATGAAAATTTCTAATTGCTTAAGCACGTTTTTGGCACACTAGTAGCAAATTTCAAGAAGTTCTATCCGTTATATGTATATATAAATTAATTGGCACTAAGCACAAAAATCTAAATTTTCAAAAAACCGTATGTTGCACAATGAAATGATTGTGATATATTTACTAAACTTGAACCACTAATGCCAAGCATTAACTACAGGAATACATTCTTTTATAAAAAAACGTCTTTCTCAAAAATTGACCAAATCAGAGTGACCTACTTAAATTCAAAAGTTAGGAAAGAAAATTCGCAACACTAAAACAAAATTTTAGTTCAATCGGTTTATTTTCCGTTTTTGAGCTCGATACAATATGCCTAGGGGGGGTGTACAATTTCCTCAGTAGCATTAACTATTTTATTCAATAGAATAGTATTGGCAATTTGGAGAAAGACTTACAAAGAATTGCATTAATAATAATTTTTATAAGAACCATAGTCGTGACAGTTTTTGTTCCTATCAACAGAGATGTTTAAATTAGACAGGATTCTATAGTTTTGATAGTTTTGTAAAAAGTTATTATTATGTTGAAGCCATATTTGCACTTTTTTAGTTAGAATCTATTCATTTCTATGATGTTGGTACTAATGTTGATTTTATTTTCTAATTATCTGTTCTATTTGACTATAGATTTGTCATTTTATCTACATTCTATACAGTAATCAAGTAGGTACAAAATGTACTTAGTGATATAATGTAATTCTATTTATAATATTTGTTTTATAAATAAAATTAAAAATTTCCCTCCAGATTTATAAAGGAAGTATCATTTGTTTTTTTGCAGGATGACGCGTGCCGTCCAACATGGTCTCTACTATACATTGTCGGAAGTATTCCTCCACAAAACCTCCCCTACCTCGCACAATATCCAGCGCAACAAGACTCTGCATATCGGCATGGATCTCATCTACAACCTAACTGCCTTTGAGATTGATGAAATGCTCATAGAGTGGGTTTTGTTTTACTTTGTCTTATTTGACGAGTATACGCGCGAAGGTGGGATCCCCTCGAATTTAGACAATTATTGCACTATTTATGTTGGGAAATATGTGTAAAATGAGAACTTCCTTAAACTGGAAAGTTTAGTTTGAACGTTGAATTTAGCAAAATAATAGACATTGCAGTGATACATTACTCTATAAAAGTGATAAATTATATAAATATCCCGGTGATTAATTTGGTGATGAAGTCTCGTTTCTTAATTGTTTTTTTATTGTTACACTGCACTGGTGTACTTCATTCTATTTGGTCCGACTTTCGTATTAGGATTAATTATATATAATTGTTTTTCACTCATCTTCTTGCCTGTGTGTTAATGCATTTTATATTAAATTTAATTTATAGATGACCTAATCAATGCCAAGTTATAATTAATGGTTAAAAAAAGTTGGCATTAGGTAGGGTACCTATGTAATAAAAAGTCATCAGTTACGAAGAACTCCTACAATAAATGCTGTTCACCAGCTAGTAGTATGATATGTCATATTAATTTGGCAACCATGTTTATTTAGGTACAACTATCTATTGCGATCGACTTGACGCTATTAACATAAAAAAGTGAAAAGATGTTTATTTGGTTCACTTAACTTATTAAATTAAACGACGACTAAAAACAACAAAGCCATACCAAACATTACCCGGAGAATTTGATGTGTTGTAATTACAACAATGGAGTACCTACATAGCCTAAGTTTGATTTAACTTGATTTAAATAGCTGATTTCATATTGGAGAATTTATCTTTTATCTTTTTTTAAATATTTAAATTTAATTTAAAAATATGCTTCAATAGATATTAACGTCAACTCTAGCTTTTTTACGTTAATTGATTTTTGTTACAAAAACTTGTGTAACTAGGATGAACTGGTTTCTATGTTGAGCTATTAAAATCAATCTCTATGGTTTGCGCACTTGCCGTCATTTAACATATTAGAAAATTCGTATGAATAAAGTTGAAATAATGTTGATGTGTAAAAATAATTTGAGAAATCTCAAGTTGGCACTACCTTTTTTTTGGGGGGGGGTCCCTTGTATCCGCCACTGCTAGATATTATTTCCTCTAATTTTGAGAGGGAGCCGTCACAAGCCTGATATAGTCAAAACCTCTGGATTTTCCTCTCTCCCAGTGTCTTTATAAACTGTTTCATCAGTCCAAGCTTTATGTGCAAAGGAAGTAATTTGACATTACTTAGCGATAAAATCATTATTAATTTGACTATTTCGGTTTCAAATGCTACTTTTTGTTCCATTTTTACCACTATGTTAGTGTGTAACTATTGTTGTATAAGGCAGTAGTAACTGATTCATGTATCCACAATTTAAAATAAGACCATATTACATCTTGATAAGTACTTATTATGTTTGGTTAAAATTATAGATTATTTTAGACTTTTTATGCTACCACCTCCTCGTATTTTGTTAAATGATAAAATGTAGGTATTAGGTTGCAGTTGTTACATGAACCTACTTCTGTGCATTTAACACCTTGTTTGTGAAACAGAAAATTTGAAAAATAACATAATAAAGCATTCAAATAACCTTTGTTTAATATTATATTTTTACTTTTCTTCCGGTCTGGATAGAAATTTGTTTGTTACAATGATAACATTTTAGTTTCTATTGGGTCAACAGTGTTATTTAAGCTCCATAGGTAGGTTTTGTTGACATAACTAAGCTTTAAAATGGTAATAAAGGGTTAAGTAAAGTCATGCAAAAAAATTAAATGCGATTTAGTTTAGGCGACAGTAAGAAATAGTATGTATATTTATATTGATTTTTAATTTTAGTAACCTTTATATTTTAAAAATGATAAAATTTTTAATTCTTTTCTAAAGCTACATTTGAAAAAATTATTGGAATCCATTTTATTACAGGATGGTGCTATTCTGGTCTGATATGATTTGATAAAGGTTAAACTTTCATTGAACTAAATTTATTTCTATATATGTATATGTCACTCAGATTTAACACGTTGAGTTTAATGTCACATTTTATTCACTAATATAATACATGTAGTAGGTAATATAAAAAGCATCTTACCAATAGTTAGGTGATTGCTGCATTTGGTAAAGGTATTTGTAATTGATTGAAGTCATTGCTCCTTTTTAATACATGTAGGCCGACATTTTCATTCTGAAGAATGATTTATCAGATTATAGACAAGTTTTTAATATAAAATTGGTAGCAATGAAGTCATATGGCAGAGAATTGGTCAATAGTGTCCCTTTTAGCTAAGAAATATTTCATATGGCAAAGCTGGTTCATAACTTGCCAACAAAATAATGATAAATTATCCTTGTTGTAAATTTGCTATAATTTTGACACATCTAGCATTTTTCTGAGAAACACAACCACCAAGCAGTAAAATAATCGTTGAATCATTGAATATTATACAAAATTTTGATACGGACATGAAAATATATACATAGTTAGGTATATTTTTATATGGGAAAATGAGATTTAACTAGCTAAGATTTATAGCAATCTAGATTATTAGGACGAGAGCTTTAAAATTAAATCCACAAATTTCTATTTAAACTTATCCATACCAGGCTATTTACGCAATCAGAAATGGGAAACTGGAGGGGGGGGGGCTGGAATCGGCGCGTCCAATAACTTGGCTTGTAGGTAATCCAAAGTCTAGGAATATTCTTGGTTTTGAGATTATGGCGGTAGCGATAATGTTTTGCTCTTTGGATAGCCCTTTCATGTTTGTGTTTGAATTTCCAATGCTTAAGTTTCTTAGTGGAACCTTGGTGGTTTTTGAGAGAATTTATATTAGCACCTTGCGGTACACTCCTGCACTCTTTGCTTCAGTGGAGATTTTCTCCTGTTTCTCGTGATCGACTCTAGGATTGTCCTTGACAGGAGAAGAGGAAGTGGTTGAAGCTAGAGATGGAATGTGTGAGTTAGGGGTGAGAGGAGAGTAGATGTGGTGTTTCTAGTTTGAAAGATATCTGCGCTGGTGATGTTGTTGAGATTTCTGTGCATAGTGATGTTGTAGGCAAAAGTGGCAACATAAGCTCCGCAGTCAAATAAGTTGGGTTGGAGGGAGTGGTCGCGGGCATCTGTGATGTTTTGCTGGTCTTAAGCCATCTTTGGATGTACGAGATGAGGTTTTGGAGTTCTGCCGTTCGATAGGCTGGAGTATGCTTGTGCAGAGGGTCGATGGCTTCTGCAGTGGGATTGATGAGGTTCACATGGAGGAGAACCCAATGGTCGTTGCTTTGGTGCCAAGGGGCAAGGATCCTATTTTATCCTTTAAGGTTTAAATCAGCAGTGTCTACTAGCAGTGGATTGGAGAGGATGTGAGTGTTGATGGTTGCAGTAGCATTGGTTTTTTCCAGCGAATTGACGAAGGCATGAAGGGCAGAATCTGTGAGTCATTGTCCAGAAATCAATTGATTGTCTGAGTTTGGTGATAGCATTAAATTTAGTAGTAGAGTAGAGTAAGAGTTGATATTCACGAGAGGCCTCTTATCAGCTAAGAGCAAAGACCCTTCGAGATAGGGCCATCAGCCTGGCGTCGCCTCCACAACTCAAACTAGACTGGAATACATTACGACGTCTCACCCTCCGACATTCAGACCTTCGGTTTGGGGCTGCACCAGTTACCGAGTGGTCAGCTCTAGATCCACCATGTTGTGCTATGCGGTTGTCTGCATTGTATAGGTTACTTCAAAAAGAATATGGCCACGCATGGACGATCTTGTTACTGGATAGGCTAGGCTATCTAACTCCTATGATAGCTGTAATACGCAACACACAAACCTGGGGATGTGTGGCCCAGTCTGGTGAAGAGGCTTTATAAGACGCATCACACAAGGAAAGGTCCCGCCACTCCATCACCCCTTAACCCTACACGTGTAGATGCCATCACGGTCAGAGGCTTTGCCTTTTGACAGTTTGGAAGAAATCTACAATCTGCCAAAAGGCAGGCAAAGCCTCTGGCAGTAATGGCATCTACAACGAAATGCTCCACCATCTCAGTACTAAAAGTGTAGAAGCAATCTGACCTGGCAGCTTAAACAAACTGCCAGTGACTAGAAACATGCCACCATTATTCCTATTCCCAAAAAGGCAAACCTCGTAGTTATTCTAGAGACCCATTTCTTTGACTTCATGCACATCAAAAGTTTGTGAGAGACTCGTCAAAGGCCGCTTACAACACTGGATAGAATCAAATAACATCTTAACCCCCTACCAGTCAGGCTTCCGACCTAACCGTTCTACAGAAGATCAAGTCGTCCGTCTTAAAAGCAAGGAGAAAAAGCGTTCCATTCTGGTTTTAATCGACTTCAGCAGAGCCTTTGACAATGTCTGGCGATCTGATCTATATTTCAAGATGCTGCATGAAATGCTCCTCTGTACCTAGTCAACTGTGTTAAATCGTTTCTCAGTAATCGCAAAGCCAATGTCAGAATCCAAGACACTACCAGCAAGTGCTTTCCTTTCAAACAGGGATGCCCATAAGGAGCTGTTCTTAGCCCCACTCTTTTCTTCCTTTTCATCAATGACCTTGCACTCAAACTTACCAACCTCCACCCTAGCATCACTATTTCTCTCTACGCCGATGATCTAGGCCAAAACAGAGACTTACAGCTACTCAGGAAATGGCACTACAACGTCACAAAAGGTAAAATTCCTAGACACAACAGTCTCTTTGACAGATAAAGCCAAGTCACCATCAACCAGCTCCGAACAGGACACTGTCACCTCATCCCCGCTTACGTCCACGGAATTGGAAAGCGAGATTCCCCTATCTACCCTAAATGTAAAACAGATAATTGCGATATTGCTCACATGTTCGATTGTCCAGCCCTTCATTATCTCAGAATTTCCAAGGACATCGCGCCTGCTAAGCGGAGTTGTCCCCTACGTGGAACTTTTTGGCCAATAAGCCAGTAGGTGGAAGAAGAAGAAGGTAGACCAAAGTGTTTTAAACTTTGGTATTCATATTGTTTGAAGTGGAAATTATTATGAGAATCGAAAAAAACATTCGAAAAAACGTGTTTTATATTAAAATTAGTTATCTTGAAAAGTAGAATTTGTATTACTATGAAATTTTAAACAGGAAACAATAAATTTCTGGTCCAATGATGTTTCAAAAAATTGTTTTAAAAGTTGTAGAACATTATTGAAAACCCCATGGATCGATTTTCTACCCCCTCTATCGCTGGTATAAAATGGGACTAAGTTAATAGTAACTAGATAATAAATTGATAAGTAAAATTTAATAAAATTATCCAAATTCTGAAATTAACGTTTAAAGATTTTGTGGACTGAATGGCGCGTGAAGATTTCTGGTGATTTCTACTACGCAATTAACACTTTAATGCCTACATATTATAGTGCATGCAACGTCCTTTAAGAACAACTATAAAGAAGACAAAGGTAATGCGAGTTTCAAGAAATGGGCAGGATCAAAAGAACATTACACTTAACAATTAAGAAGTTGAACAAGTCAAAACCTTCAAATACCTTGGAGCAATTATAACATCGGATGGAAGGTGCAGTAAAGAAATCCGCGCAAGGATTGCAATGGCCAAAACGGCATTTATAAGAAAAAGAGAATTACTAACAAAAACATTACGACT
>JAUYWI010123416.1:0-10215 GCA_034780595.1 Parotoplana pacifica | reverse complement strand
CTAGCTTTAACTTTTTTAAACAGAAGCTAGCATTTAGCTTTTTTATTGCATAAAGCGCCATTCACAACTTAATGCTTTGTTATATTAAAATATTTTGAACTCCTACCGGCTCATTACGCTATGTGTATATATAAATATCTACCCCCAAGCATAATTTAATTAGTTAGTTTGAATAAAATGTTTTATATTTCGCAAATTTTTATACGCAACGAATAAAATATGTTGGACAAAACGGGCCGCGCCACATTTTTTCAACTGGGGGGCCGGGGGCAATCTAATGAATGGCCCTGGCATTATTAAATCTATTTAAAAGTGTAAATAAAAGACTATGGCATCTTTACTTTAAATATTTGAATACGTTGTTCTGAACAAAATAAATTGATTTATACACATTCATTAGGTAAATTGAATGGACCTGACATTTTAATATTTACAGGTAGTTACATTGCTATCTTCTCAGATGGTCGCTCTCGCCAACCCACAGCCGAGGAAGTAATATAACGGTTTTCATACTGACAGGTAAGTTTGCCCGTACTGTCAACAATATACACAATTTACTGTAGTCAATACCATAACTTTACACATGCTATTTGAGTTCAGTTATGAAAAAAATGAAAGCTCGATTCAACCTTCAATGTTAATTAAGACAGCGGAATCGAACTATTATTCATTCAACACATACAGGTATAGGATAGAATGTAGATTTGCGGAAGTAATTAGCAGACAAAAACAAACTCAGTAGAAACTAGACATTTTATAAATATAGGAATATGTATTCATATTATATAAAAAAGTTCATAATAGGTAAAAGTATAATAAAATAATACATAATACAATGGGTGAGTTTATGTTTGTGGACTAAAACCAATTTATATAACTTGTATTATAATCTTTTATATAAAAACGTACAGTAAATTTCTTTTCTTAACTACCAAAAAAACAATCAGTCGAAGTGTAATGTTACATTTAAATTAATTATGTTTTGGCTTTTCAGAAAATGTCAACTACCAACCGTGTAACCGTCAAATACAGTTCATCATTTATTACAATCATGAGATCGCCAATTATATCGAGAAATTTGAGTGCTCACACAAAAATAAACTTTACAAAATAAAAATCATTGTAGTTGTTCAAAAATATAATAATAATAAGTGTTTCTTAAACGAAAAATAATGATATTATGGACGGAGATTGGGCGTAATGGACGGAGCAGTTAATAAAGTCACTGACTGGTAAGTCAACATAATAATACAATATAAATCCGTCGTGTTCCCCAATAAAAAGATACACATGATTTTTGAGACTAATAGTCTTAACTGTAGGCTTGCCACTCTAATATTGCAATGGATCAGCAATGCTCCCATTAAAAAAAGGAACATTCTTGTTTTTAACATTTTTGAGAATGCAAATGTTAGTAAAATGAACCTTTATATTGACAATCTATTATCCTCATTGCTTCAGATTCTGAGTTTTGTGCCATTTTTGGGATAATTAAAAATGTGATCACAAAGGTAGCAAACCAGACAAGTGGCAACACTGCAAGTGTAGAGAAATCAGTTAGCAAAGCCATTAAAAAGAGAAAAAATCAGTGGAATTTAACAGCAGTAAAGCATTTGGTCTAGCAGTCTCTTCGAAAAAGTGAAAAATGAAGTAAAAATAAAACAAAAAAGAAGAAAAATCTTGTGCGCAATGCAAAATCTGTAATTTACATGAATATTTTCGGTATCTATCAATCCTTGTCAAGTGAAATAATAACATATAAAATAAGGCTACGTATACACAGTGGAAGTACTGTAACGTTACGAAGATAGTTACGCACTTAGACAAGCTAAATTACTAAAACCTATATATAAAGTCAATAAAATAAAATGAGAGAAAATTTGAAATGAAAAAAAACACTAAAGTATTAAATGTGTAAAAGATAAAAAGTTAACTGAGAATATATACTTCGCACAATTTGATCTCGAGAAAATTACAGATTTTTCATTACGCAGAAGGCGTTTACTTTACTTTTCTTTATTTAATTCCGCGTGAGCACCACCAGTTTCTTTTTAAAAATGAAGTCTTACTTGCCCAATTGACAATGAGAAAGCATATACCTACTTCCTTGTAAATAATAAGATAGTGAATAAATCATATGAATACATAATTTTTTAACTTATTTTAAAATGATAAAAATATTTCTTAACTGGACAAAGCCTGTGCACTTTAGTATATACTCCTTCCAAAAAGTCTAGAGTTTTGTATCTCCCACTATACATAGATCTCTAGATTATTTTTTAAAATTCTAAACAACCTTCAGAATTACAGAAAATCACTTTTATACTAAATACTCAAAATAGGACTGGTACACACAGAATGTATTTCCACTACATCCTCAATTTGTACAATAAGTTACCGAAAACGGTTTCTAGTATAAATCTTTCTAAACAAAGAAGTTAAACAATAGATAGTTATTGCAATCTAAGTAGACTACATCATAGAGTAATAAATATGTATATAATTATTACTCTATGGACTACATTAACTATACTTGTTGCCATGATTTTATGCACTGCCTGCTAAAAATAGTAACATGATCTATTAAAAATTATCTTCTCAGATAGATGAACACTAATCATTAATTTTACTATGTACTACACAGTTCACTAGCTAGCTCGTGCATGTACATAATTACATATCAAGACCATTTGAAGGTACATCGTGTCTACTATTTCAGTCTTATTATTATAGAACCTAATTATCTTATCTAGTCGATTTGAGCTCTATTTTACAAAATCATTCAATAACAAATTAACTTACGCAGTTATTGCACGCCAAAGATGGCACAAAATCTACTACAGTCAGTACACTGCAACATTAGAACCTAATCATACAGCAAAAGAATAAAAACAACTGGTTCCATTATCAAAATTACAACCATAAATATTTTTTGTGATACAAAAAAACCGTTTACATAATATAATAAAGTTTTAAACAAACAAATCTAAAGAACATTGTCAGAAGAAAAAACAGTGCAAATTAAGATAAAATTAAAGCACGCACATATTTGGTCTTAGTTAATAGGATACACATTGCAGAATTTATTGTTAAGTTAAACAGCTTAAATATTTATTATCACAGATTACCAAATAATTACCAAAATTAAACAAAAGACAAAAAAACCTTGGCTAATAAGCACTCCATGACTATCACATCCGGTTATAAATTAAAATTGCCAATATCATGCACAAAAAGAGAAAGGGTAACTAACTACTGTGTCCCCAATCACGATTGAGAATGGTTCTCCTTGATAAGCTTCACTCCTTGTAGAAAGTGTTCCCTGGTTTGAGTGACAATATCAGTCAGCATCTTCAAGTCCTCTTTCTTGGCCTCCAATGCCCTTTTAACCCCCTGTCTGAGGGCAGCAATCTCATCCTGTGAAAGACCCAGAGCCTGCTGAAGTTGGTCTATCGACTGAGCCGTAACCGGGAGGCCCTCACGCAATAGTGGTTCAACGTCAGCATCTGGGGGAAGGGAGGCGGCGGCAGAACCAGAATGGCGCTGGAGTTGGCGCTCCAGAGTGACACACCGCCTTCGAAGGGTGGCATTCTCCTACAAAAAATACATTACAGTTATAACAGACTTTTATCTATTGTTAATAAAATAATTTTAATCGACCATAATAAATTGGATTATGGAATTAATATACTCCTAATTTATCCATATTTCTTTTATGTATCACTATCCTGGGACAAACCAGTAAGTACAAAATATATTTTTCTGAATATTTTCTCTCTTTTTATGCCACTATTGCGATTTTTCCTCTCTTTTATGCTTTAATTTGAAATATACGAAACTTTTATATTGCTCAGGCTGTGATTATGCCTAGCTGATGAGGCCCAGCAAGGCCGAAAAGCTATCCTCAGCTATCATTAACGGGTAATATAAATAAGTAATAAATTGGATTATGGAATTAACAAACAGGATAAAAATCAACATTTCTTTTATGTATTACTATCCTAGAACAAACCAATAAGTATACAAAACATTTTTATTGAATATACAATTTTTTTACAAAGCCTATGTTATGTAATATAAGTGAAAACGTTTGCGCTCAGAAAAGAACACATTGTAAGCATTCTCACCTGCTCAATAGCCATCTGTTTCTTCATTAGCTCCTATCCCCGCCTCTCCTGAACACTGCCCAACTCTCTGAGTCGGTCTCGCTCCACCTCGGCAGCACCAAGAAGGGATCTCAGCTCCCCCATGTCTATCTGCAACTTGTCTAATTCAGACTGCACGCCAGGAGCACGACGGTCCCTGGAGGTAGAACGGTATGATACCGGCGGAAGTGAAATGGGGGAGACACCTCGAGACAGAGTGACATATTGTCGTTGACAAGAGGAGCACAACTGGGGCTTGTCAGCAACTGCTTCTGGTGGTGGAAAATCTAAGAACAACAATCCGATTGTTAAAAAATAAGCTCGTTTTTTATTAGTAGCTGCAATGCCAAGAAACATGGCAAAAGTGAGCGTAGCAAAGATAAATATCCAATTCTAATCTGATAAATAATATTATATGAAATTAGAATTAATTCGACACACACGGAGGTGTATTGTAAAATATTTGCAGACATTCTGTGTTTCTAATAAGTAGGGCTGCCATTACAAACAGAAAAAAATCTATGTGTGGGCCGCTCCCTGATTACAGGCACAAATTTTATTTATCATACCTAATCAAATATGTATAACAATTTATAAATGGATTGTTGCAGTAAAATTGTAATTGAGTATCTATCTATGTAAAATCTATATTTAGATATAATAACTTCTTCATTATCAAAATTTAAAGCAGTCTATCAATAGCATCACACCGGGTGGTTAAAATAACATTAATGGAATTTTTCTTAACATTTTTTACAACACAAGAACTATTTATATAGTTACACTATTTACATTTCAACATTAGTGATATGTAAAATAAGAGCCATTATTTTGCAAACACTTGTTGAATCTCTCGTGGTTTCTTTATAAGTGTCTTCTGGTATTTGTTCAATCACTCTTCGAATAGCTGATTCCAATTTATGTAAATTGAGATACTTAACGTTGTTTACTGTAAATACTTCTGGTTTTACATGTAGCTAACGAGTCGTGTACTATTGTCCATGAACAAAGCATAACTTTCTCTTCGATAGTACACATAATTACTTGATAAAACCAGGTTTTAATAAAAAAAAGTTTTTACACGGTTAATAATCCACGAAATTATGATACTATGCGATTTCTAATAAGACACATAGATGTCGCATTGTTTTACAAAGATATGTTTTTAAATATCTATAAAATGTCGCGATATACAGGGTAGCCAAAAGTAGTCGGACCGACAATAAACAATCTGCTTCTGCTTGTATAAATCACGTTGTTCATTAATATTTTTGGTATTAAATGAGAAAAGAGGCATACAATGTTACCTACACATTGAAGAGTTCATTTAAGTTTTAAAAGTGGCCACCATTTGCTCTGATGCACTCCTCACAACGGCAGATGATACTACGAACAACCATTCTACACAATTTAGTAGAAATTGTGTCCCATTCCTCAATTAACATCTTCAAGTGGCCAGTGTTCCGTGGTTTCCTGTGGCTGAACAATTTGTTTTTCATGCCACCACATAGGAAGAAGTCCAATAGACTCAAGTCATGGAAGAGTGCGGGCCACTTGATTGGTCCCCTTCGACCCATCTAACGTCATAATTGAAGTTATAATTTTTACGTTTCGTTGGAGGTTCCAATTAGTCAACTAAATGAAATATCGATGAGTTATTTGATTAATCAATAAACACAACAAGATACTCACACTATATGCAAACAATTGTGCAGTTTATTTACGACCCAGTACACGGGCAATCATTTAAAATAACTGACATTTTATCTATCACTTTTGTACTGAAACTTTCTGACCACCCGATATATGGTTAAATTTGCATGAGTAAGTACCTAACAACGCAACATTGTGAACCTTTCTATGTATAAGAGTAAATATTACTAACCAGCAGGTTGGTTGACTTCATTCAAGTTCTTCATTGAAGGTTGAATGGCAGCACTCTGACCCACAGCTATCGCTTTAGAGGCTGTTGTCACTTTCTCCTGAAGAACCATAATCTGCTGCTCCTTGTCAAAAATGATCTCCTTGAGCCTCTCCACCACGCGAGCCTCCTGTTCCTTCTGAAAGCTGACCTGGGCCACTCGATCAGTGGCTGTGTTTTCTGTGGTTTTACGAGCCTCTACTGTGGACTCCAACGTGGATTGGAGCAGTGACTGTTGGCGTAGCAGGGTCTGGATCAGTTCGTCATCATGGCGACCTTTTTGTAGTAGCATATCCATCTAGAAATGATGTAATATATCAAAATTAGTTGGAATCTTCAATAAACCTTTCAAATAGGATAATAATTAAATAAAATTTACGCAAACCAATTGTCAACGAATATTCTTTGTGAATAGGTTTGAACATGGCAAAAACCTTTGAATTAGTGATTTAGGAATAATATTCTTAAACCTGATGTACTTGCAGACTACTAACCCTAACCTGATATACACATACAACCCCGACAAAAAGAAATGTCTTTTCTCCCCACAGGCATGCTCTCTCCACCAAAGCTTCCCTCTACCCCTCCCCTCAAGCCTGCCTCCTATCCCAGGCTTGGGAGAAGGAAACATGCCAGAGGAAAAAGGGGGACAGGCCTGGGGGAGGGAGGAGCAGACATGGGGAAGAAGAAACAGCGTTTTTCGGGGTTGTATTATGTGTATATTAGTTTAGGGTTACAGGGTTCGTACTATTTTTCTAAAATAAATTCCAAGACTTTTTTAACAATGAAAATGCGTTGTCAATACCACCGAACATAAATTTAAAAGATTGGTGACATCTAATTACCTGAAATAAAATACAAAACGAATGACCTACTTTGTCTTTCTGAGCCTTGATGTCATTGGCAAGCACCTTGTTTCTTGCTTTAGCAGCATCTGCCTTCTTCTTCACCACCTCCAGCTCTTCCCTGAGTGCCTTCTCATGCACCTCTGCTTTCTCTAGTGCTTCTTGGCGTGCCTTTTGTGCCTTGATCACAGCTTCTCTCTCACGCATCTGGCGACTTACTACCGATCCGGATACACACGAAGCCAGAGTTCCAGTAGATGGCGACCGACCAAGACTAGTGGCGCCAATTGATAGGCCTTCTGACACCATTAGGTCCGCCGTAGTCAAGCTCCCAGGGCCGCGCTGAGCTTCCTATTTTGTGAAATAAATAAGAAAATCATATGCACACATTGTTTTGTTTGTGAATCTGCTTGTAGGTACAGACTCGTCGGACTAATAAGCCAATAGCAGATAAATCGATTAGGTTTCGTGTTTAGTTACTTGGCCAGCTCATCGGCAGATCTAAATTTGATTTCTCACCTGAAGTTGCCGCTCAAGGTCCTTCACTCGTGTCTGAAGACTCAGGATTTTCTGCTGTCTGCCTCGCCAGTTGCTCTTGCCAGACATCAGATCATGAAGATTCACATTGGCCTCACCCAGTTCATCAGAGAGCACCTTCAGTGCCAATTTGAGGTCGTGTGAGGTTGTTTGGTACTGCAAGCGTGATTCGGAGAGCTTCGATTCTGATGTGCGTTGTTTATCTTTTAGCTAAAAAAATAACATGCCCATGAAGTTTTAATACGAGGGTGCTTCTACGTATATGAATCCAATATGATACACGCATTATCTATGCATTTTATCAAATTACAGAAACAAATTAGTAAAAAGTTCACAGCACAAAATAGGTCAAATTTAGTTACAAATGAGAATTACGTACGACAATTACAGAAACATGATTATAATAAATAAATAAAAAGAGTTTGTAACTTTTCAAAACACTTCCTTTTGAACCACTGCTAAAACCAAATTTTCCAATTATGCTGTAAGATTCAATTGACTTTGTGAACAAAAGCTGCAACAACTGCACCAGGAGTTTCAAATCTAGTAGACTGTGGTGAAAAGTATTTCGAAAAGTTAGAAACTCTTTTTTTATTTTTTTAAAATCATGTTTCTGTAATAGTCACATTCAATACTCAGGTGTAATTGTTTCTAAAGCAAAAATAGATCAAGTAAAAAAGCTTGGGAATTGCCGATGATTTAATAAAAATATTTATTGAACATGTCATCTTCAGCAATAGATATTTAAACAGAGCAATGAATTAAAAATACCGCGATGAGATAATCAAAACAAACATAGAAAATTAACTAATTAAAAACTTCTACAGTAAATTCAGATCCTTTATACATCGAAATCTCTAGTGCCAAAAGGTAACATTTGAAATTATTCTAAATACTACTTTTACCATGACAAGAAAGAAAATGATCAGAGAGAAGGGAGATATTGCTCTGCAGTGGTCATTAACCTTAGTCACAAGGTGTCTGGAAGTCTTACCAGATGTAAGAAATGTCTCCATCATTGGGACACTTAAAATATAAACGAGACCAGAACTAAGTAAACTGGGTATGTTATGTTTCAAAGGAAAACAACTACCTAATTTAAAACATCTAAAGACAACATTAATTGAAATATTTTTCTCTTGTTAAAAAACTTCAAAAGAGATTTTGAAACTATCCGAGGCTTTAACAAATTAGGGAAGAGTAACACATTTAGACCAGTGAATATTATTAACATTGGATGACTTTGAGATTAACTTAGAATAAAGAAATTTATTCAGAATTTTGGACATTAAATTGAGAGGGTATCCATTAGACTTCAAAAAATTAAAAAGAATAGTAACATCAGAAAGAAAAACTTGCCAATTAGGAGAAATGGAGAAAATTCTATTGATAAAACATTTTAAGAGATTTTTTTTATAACTAAAAGGAGAATAGAAGAGTAATTAAAAATAAACCGGTAAAAGTTGGTTTTCTGTATGTACTAAAAGTAAATTTGTTATTCTTAACAGATACATATGTTAACATATAAAAATACGATAATGAAATCTAATGCAACATCTTTGGAAACTGGATATTTTTGTGAATGGAATTTATGTGTTGTAAGAAAGTGCTATATTTTGCCAACTTATTGAAGCACCTTCGTACATGGAAATTTGTACAACACACTAACAACGATCAGACAGGACAATAGCAATTTAAACAGTTCTGACAGGAAGTTTACTAGTCACTGGGCGAGCACTGAAAAATAGTTATGAACAGATATTCTAGATGATTAGTATTCTTCCTAGTCGAAATTGTTATCATATAGTAACAGCTATGATTATATCGCATTAAATAGAGCCCCTTGCAATCTACCTGCTTTATCTCCTCGCCCAACGTCTGTTCCAAAGACTTCTCATCACCCATCTTGGTTGGCGCCTTCTTTTCCCCTCTCAGTTCTTCTTCAAGTGACCGACACTTCTTTGTCAACTGGGCTGTCTTGGTGCGTTCACTCTCTAAATCACTGTTAGCCTCTCGCAGCTTCTTGGACAGCGTCATCAGTTTCACCGCAGCCAGGTCTCCACTGACGCTACCGGAGCTATCTGGAATATGCCCAAAAATACTAGCGTCAATAAAATGGGTTAGTTCTCAGAAGTTGAGATGAGTGCTCTCTTGAATTCAACATCAACTAATAATTTAAGCAATTGTTTCAATACATAGTTACTAGACAGGAACATCTGAGGAAAGTTGTCCACTGAACAGCCTCCTGAAAAGAACATTGACCATTCTTCAAATAGCAACTGTTCTAATAGTATCAATACATGGGCAGTATGCTATGAGGGCAACAGTGGTCAACAGACATCAGGTTATAGTTCGGTCAGTTAAGACTAAAAATTGGAATTCTAATTTACAAGTAGCATAAAAACATTTTTGCATTCAAAATATTTGCTAATATCACGTACTACATAGGCACCTCGTCTATCAAACTTACCTTGTGCAATGCCCATGGCAACAGATGGTGGGGGAGGGAGTGCTTTCTTCTTAGCTTGCCTTATTTCAACATCTTTCTCAGCCAACAGCTTGAGCAGTCTGCCATTCTCATCCTTCAATTGACGAATGGCTTCACTTGCAGCTTCAAACCCACCTATAAGGAAATATGTAGTAAAAGCTAATTTAATTTTTCAAAAACTCAATTAAATCTATTCATTATTTTAACAAAATTTTGACTCAGTTTGCATGACAATGTAGAATTAGACACAAAATATCACGTTCGAAGCTTTTCGCCACC
>JAUYWI010123415.1:0-20975 GCA_034780595.1 Parotoplana pacifica | reverse complement strand
TCAAAGGAAAGCCGCTGAGAAAACTTTCATAAAACAATTTAACCCATCAATTAATGTTAATTATACTCAGTAATTACGTTCTATTACTTTATGTTTATTTTTTTCTTGATCTGTCTTGCCTACCTATAACCTTTTGAATTGTCGACTTGATATTTAAATTTATTCATTGTTAAATAAATATATTGATAAAGCCTTTGGCGAAATATCTAATTAACATTATATTTTTGATCTTTTGTCTAATTTTAATTCTATTCTATTACTCGTATTATCCAACATTAAATCTCTACTTACAATTTGTTTAGTCAGTAATTGAATACATTGAAAAATGACAGCATTTCACGGGTCCGTAACTAGTGGGGAATCGATCGATTGTTCGATATGTTGTATTGGATTACTTTTATTACATAACATTTTCTTTTAACAAATTGATAAATTTGATTAAATTGACTGCACCGGTTTGTAGAGGTGGTTATAGAGCTGACGATGTACTGTATGTATTGAACCTGTATTTTTTCAAAAATTAAAATTGTTTAAAAACATACCCCATTTTCGGGCTTGTTTTCCTGTACTCGCCTTTGTCTTATTATCTAAACAAAATGATGTTTTTACCCCACCTGAAAATATTTTATTTGCAGTCTTTTTTTCAATGTCTGTGGCTGTGGGTTGTTGTAGATTTTAAATATTGATATCGACGAGTGATTCATATTCTTCATATAGACTTTTGTTCATACAGCCGTGGCCATTAGTATCCGGTAAAATGATTTTTTTGGGTTTTAATATTAGTTGTGAGTGGAAACAAAACTTTTAAGACTTTAGTCTGATCAGCTAAATGTGTTTATCAATAAAAATACAATTAATGTGTATATCTGCTCATACTTTATTACAAAACGTATAAAAACCGTAATTTAGAAAAACACCAAAAAGTAAAATCTTGGAAAGTTAATTGTTTTAACGGTTAAAGCCTGCTCCATTTTTTTACTATATAAAGCCTTTGGCATAAGGCTTTATTATAAAGACTCACCGTACGAAATTATGGCTAAATATATTGCAGTGACAATAATACCTATAAAAAGTACCTAATAAAATAATAAAAGTCACGGAAGGGAAGTTTCCAATCTACTTCACAGCTTGTTAGACATTATTCCAAATACAGCTGGGGTACATGTGTACCCCACAGTAGGCTTTAACCGTTAAGGGCCCATTATAATACATGTAAACGTATCCACCAAGTATAATACATCGATATTTGAAATCTGAGACGATTCATTGTAATTCAGACCGACTACACATATCAATAGTCAGAAACAATGGAAGCCAATTGATATTTTGGGGGCCCTTGGTGTAAAAAAATTACCTACATTGTATATACAAAAATGGTGTTTTAGCCAATTTTAGACCTAAGTGACCACACTAACATTCCGTTGGCCAACGGGGGTGGTAAAACTACCCCCCTAAAAATCATACTCTGTGGATAGATTGGGCTGAAACCTTGGAAAGATTCATCGACGACAAAAAATATTTTTGTAAAATCAATAAGGTCATCAGGTCCCAAAAATTGAAGTTTGTCCGATTGACTTCAAATTTAAGGTGTAGGTCCACTAGGAAACCAGTAACATAAATCTGTAAATATTTTTTGAAAAATATTGATTATCGATTGTTTGGGCAAAAAACGATATTTTAGATAAAAACATTTTAATGGCACTAAACCACAAACGAAACATCCATTTTTTCCAATTTGAGATTTTGAATTACGAATGCATTAGAAATAAGGTATTAGATAATTGGATGCCTCACTTTTATGATTGATGGTCTATAAGGCCCAACTTCCTGAGTCAGGTCTATAAAAATAGATTTTTGGTAAAAGCAAATTTCTTAACAAATACTCGTAAATGCCTCTAAATGATTTAAAATGACTTATTTTCAGTTTCTAACTCATTTCTGATGATTTTGGAATGATTTTATTTACTAAAATTGAATTTAAAAAAACATTTTTAAAGCGTCGGCCGTATCCATCACAAAATCAGTGGTCCTCAAATTGACAGACTAATAACATTACAACAAATAAATAAGTATGCCAATTTGAAGGTATTCTAATGCATTATTCACTTTTTATCAGCAAATTAATTGCTGTTTTTTTCCTTTCTAAATACATATAGGATTGTCAACATAGGACCATTTTTGATGACAAAAAGATCATAACAAAAGTGTCCAGTGAATATACTTTCTAGAATAAAGTTACAGATAAGTCAATTTTCATTGGCTGTCAAAATTTGGTCCAAGTCATAAAATCGATATATTTAAAACTCGGAATATATGCTAAACTGTGATGGATTTAAAATATCTCTGCCAAATATTAATCAATTTGGTTATTTTTTGTAAAAACTGTATTTTGTAAAAATTAGGTCAAATTTTTATTTTTCAAAATTTAGACAAAAGATCCGCCAGAAATTGTGTGTAGTAAGTCCAAATTTTATCATAATCGGTTCAACCGTTTTTGAGTTATTTCAGAAAAGGACTATAGACGGTACTTTTACCCACTCCTTTCGATTAATTTTAAAATTTAGACGTGTATGTCGACTAACCCAAATAGAAATGAAATTTAACTACAGATTTGAGAAAATAGGAATACTTAGTTAAATATGAAATTATGTATTGATTGAAAAGATAAATCCTAATTATAAGCATCGCAAGTTATACGTTGTCATTTTAAAAATATAAAATTTTGAATCATGTAACAGCTGATTACTACATACTGAAATGTTTAAATGGTTTTCAATTAACATGAAAAACATATAAAAATATATTGCAAAACCTAATCTATAATAGGCTTCCTACATGTGTCTAAAATTATCCACTACAGTATAATGTCGCTTCTTTTTTTAAATTAAATTTCTTACTAATAAATAAAAACCATGTCAATAACTTGCAGAAATTACTTAAAATAAGTTAATCTTTATTAACTCTAAAATTAATTATATATCATATTAATCATTTTTGTCTAAAACTTCTTTCGAACTGCCAAATATAATGAGAATTAAAAATGATACAAGAATTAAATAAAACAGGAAGTACCTATTATTGACGAACTTTTTTGGAAAGTAAGATTAAACTATTCAATATAGTGTATTTATAATTTAAATTTATAAAAAGTATTAGGTCAGTTTTAGAAGCTACAAAATACACATATGGATCTCTTTTAATTGAGTACTCGTATCGTATATCATTATTTTCCCTTGGACAGATTTATCTTATGTTAAATTATTTTTTGCGACTTAGTATTTCATTTTGAATTTAATTGGTAAAAAATCCTACTTTCGTTAGGAATTACTTAAGATTTGAATATAGAAAAATGTTAATTTCGTAGGGAATAGAGCAAGCACGTACTTTTAAACAAAGTAAAACTCATAACAAAATTTTGATTATTAAGAATTGCATAATATATCATATAATACTATTTTATTATGTTCCGCAATGGTGAGCCATTAAACCTTCTTTTTCTTCTTCTGGCTTTTCCCACATTTAGGTGGGGTCGCCGGTGCGGATCATTTTCCTCTACTTTTTGTGGTCCATTGCATCATCCTTGGACTCCCACCTTCTCTATATCTTCACGGATGCAGTCTTCTCATTATTTTTGGGATCTTCCCACGCATCCTCTTCCCCACCTTCATCTTTCTGACTTTTCTACTCACATAGTCCACCTCTCTTCTCACCAAATGGCCTAACCACCGGAGCCTCACCTCGCTCAGTTTTCCTTTCAATTCTCCAATAATCATCCTCTCCCTCAACTTTTCATTTCTCACTTTTTCAAGTCTCGTCAGTCCTAAAGACCACCTCCATCGATACAGCATTGCTGGTCTCACTGTCTTATAAATTTACTTTTCACCTTGTCTGGAACTTTTCTGTCACATATAACACCAGTTATCCTTTTCCGTGAACCCCACCCAGCTTGTATCCGTTTCTTCACCTCTTTCTCAGATCTACCATCTGCCTGAACTGTTGAACCCAGGTATTTGAACTCTTCTACCTGATTGAGCTTTTCTCCTTGCATTTTCACCTCTTCCTGTTCTCTATCTCAAATACTCCGTTTTCTACCTGCTAACTTGCATTCCTCCATCCTCCGTTGCTGCTCTCCACACTTCTAGCCTATTGTTCTACTTCTGTCCCTCACTCCAATCCTATATCACATCATCCGCGAACCATTTTTGCTTGGTATACATCTGCTTCATCGACTTTGAGAAGGCATTTGACAGGGTAAATGGAAAACAGTAATGGAAACACTCAAACAATTAGGAATTGACTGGAAGGACAGACGCCTCATTCAAGATCTCTACCTAAATCAAAAAGCAACAATGAGAATAGACAACGAAGAAACAAAATCAGCAATAATTGGACAAGGAGTAAGATAAGGATGCGATATACACAGAACGTATGGTAATAGAAGCAATTGACCACATACAATAGGAAGATAAATAACTAAAGAAGTGCGATTCGTAGACGATCAAGCAATGATAGCAAACTCAGAAAAAGGACTACAAAAACTTGTGGTCAGCTTAAATAGAAAAGCGAAGAATTTCAACATGAAGATAAATATAGAGAAGACAAAGGTAATGCGAGTTTCAAGAAATGGGCACGATCAAATGAACAGTACACTTAACAATCAACAAGTTGAACAAGTCAAAACCCTCAAATACCTCGGAGCAATTATAACATCAAATGGAAGGTGCAGTAACGAAATCGGCGCAAGGATTGCAATGACCAAAACGGTATTTATAAGAAGAAGAGAATTACTAACAAAAACATTACGACTAGAAACCAAGAAGAAAATCGTGGAGTATAGCACTATATGGAGCGAAAACCTGGACATTGCAAGAAAAATGAAGCGCTAGAAATGTGGATTTGGAGAAGAATGCAACACATAACATGGAAGACATGACGACAAATTAAGAAGTACTGCAACAAATCATATAAAAGGACTCTCACCATGCTTATCGATTTTACGATAACATTTGACAAGGTTGATCACTTGACACTCAATAGCAGACTTACAGAAATAGATATACCAAGAAAAATTGGTAGTTGGATTCACGAATTTTTAAGTGAAAGAAGAGCAGTCACCAAAGTAGTAAATACTGTCTCAAAACAGAAACGGTTTGTAGCTGGAGTACCCAAGGGCTCAGTCACTGGACCATCAATAGTTTCGCTGAAAGACTTGAAGCAGTCGAATATTTTAATTTTACTCTCTTCGCAGATGACATGGATTTGTGTAGCAGCCATTGTGATTTATAAGAAAAATAAATATTGTAGTCAAGTGGTGTGAAGAAAACTACATGGAATTGGCCACAACCAAGTGCGAAAGAATTCTTTTCATCAACTGGACAGGAGACCACAGTTGAAATTCAGTACTGCGAAGTTAAATATGAAGAAGTGAGATTACTTGGTATTATGCTTGATAAAAGTGAAAAAACAAGCAAATAGACGATGCAACCAATTTAAGATTTAGCTGGAACCAACTGGGGATGTAATGCTGGCAATCTAAAAGATATATACACTGGCTACATATGAAGCGATTTAGAATATGGAGCTGATTGATATCTGGGGGAAATCAATATTATCCACAAACCTCAACAAGCTAGAAACGGTACAAAACATGGCCACAAGAATCATCACGGGATATGTCAGAGCTATATAGAAGCGCTATTATTGGAGGCATATCTGGTACCCTTAAGGGTGAGATTTAAAATTGCGGTTGCCAAGAGTGCTGAAAGAATGAAAAGAATGCCCGAAGGTGACCCTGAGAAATCAGATTAAAATGTTAATACCATCCAAAAGGATCAAAAGAACTTAGACATGGAGACAAAAAGCAGATGACATCATAAATGAAGAACAACAAAATCTGGATGAGTACATAAAGGGAAGAAATCCTAACCATAACCAAATCCCTAAAACTCTGCAGAAAAAGAAGAACATGATGTTGAAATAGGATCTGATGGATCTGTAGTAAATTTCACAGGTGCCGGTGCAGCTACTATCTTCGTCACATTGGAAGAATTAATCCCATATCATTTGTCATGCAGCGGCTGATATCATGTCGTCTTCTCTTATAGCAGAGCTTGCAGCGCGCTAAACAAAGGGCTGAAGGTTACCATTACCAGTGATCTCATATACGGATAAGAAAACAGAAAACTGCTGATATGCACTGCTTTCAATCCACTATCAGAACTTTAGAAAAGGATACCTTAAAACAAAGATTGAAACTACAATCTAATATATGAAAGAAACCGATAACATTAGAAAAATATTTCATCATTACCATACAATTCGTAGCAGCACACTGTGACCTTAAAAGAAATGATATAGTTGACAGAGAAACCAATGAGAATCTAGGCAATACAGCCTCCAAAAAGGAAGTATATAGTTCCAATCAGTGACCGCCACGATCAAAGGAGAATGCTGCAAAAGATGGAGTTACAAGATTATGAAAAATAATAAGGGAAATATTAAGCAAAGAGAAAGCTGGAAAATAGAAGACAATATACCTCTGGCCCAACTGAGGTGTGGACAATCAAATAGGATTGGGGACTTCATACAGGTGCTGGGACTTACAAAATATAATGTTTGCAGGTGGTGTAATAACAAGGATGACATTGTTGTGCACTTAATAAAAGAATGCGACCATATAAAAGCAAAAGGTTAAGAAGAAAACACAACATCACGAATGAAATTATCTAAAAATGAATCCAAGTACAGCAGTATCCTTCTTCAACCAAATTGTCCATATAATCATGGATGCGGGAAAGAAAAAACTATCCGAATTTTCTTTATTATCACTGTTTACCATGTAACTCGCAAAACTGCTCAAACTCTTTAATTTAAATCGAAGGAATCATTGATTTTGATAATAACATTATTTAGAGATTGCCTACCAAATTTTCTCAATATATGTGCATGTTATGAATAACAAGGCAATACCGTTTTTGTTAGAAGCTCTTTGGTTAAAGACACTGTTGTAGTGCAACCAGAACATTGATAAAAAAGTCAATGCAAAATTAATGCTATTATTGAATCCACAGATGTACCCAGCAGTTCAACTTTTCTAATTTTTTCATATATTTACTTATATTAAGTGTAAAAGTCTATCTCAGGCGATTATGATACAGATTTTGTGAGATATAAATTGTAGGCTTGAAAAATCATCAGCCCATTATTAAAACAAAAGGCTGATACATGCCGAGTTAAACTGTGATATTTTTGTACTTTCTGAGTTAATTACTTACTTGAATTTTTTTCTCAGAGAAACCATTGAAACAAATATTAATTAAAAATATTAGTTAGAAGGATTCTTATTTATTTTGTGAAATTGGTTTTCAGAGTAAAACAAAATAGCAGGGAGGAAAGCTATAATAGAAAGGTGAGTTTTAAGTTTTAATTTTCAAAAAACTTTTATTATATTTATATAATATATATATATATTTTATATCTTATTTAAAAAAATCTTATTCAGTTTAATGGAATGGAAATAAGATAATGATTTGATTTATGTGAAATAAAATTTACAAGAATTTAAAATATATGTTGTACATTGAAAGGATTGTGATATATCTACCAAATTACCAAATAATAACTACAGAAACTCAGTTTTTGTGAAAAGCTTTTTTCAAAAATTTAAAAGGCTAACACATGGCTCCGGGTTGATAAAAAAATGTTTAGTTCACACGTTGAAAAAGAAAATTTGTGACACAAATCCAAGATTTCTGTTTAATCGGAGTTACCTTCTTTGGGCTAGATAGCAATATGTGCTAGAGGGTGTACGCTCCCTTTGCCAGCGAAGGGTAAAGAACAAAAACAGTTCACTACATATTATTACGAGTGCTTAATTCTGCAAAAAGTTCTGATCGATGTATTTCTGTAATTTAAATTCTTTTTTAATTGGTACTTGTAAAAAAAGTAATCTATGGCAAGTATCTAAATAGCTAAAATATTTTATGACTTTCGATAATTTTGCCAATTTTTGCTCTGCTCTTTAGAAAGTAAAAATCTGATTATCTTTATGTTGTATGTATAATAAAAGCAAACTATATACAGAAAGAGTTAATAAAAGTTACCATAGCATTGAGATTCACCTTCAATAAAAGTCAACACTGATTATGCTGCTAGCCTGCACAAATACATAGCCATTTAACACTTTCTTGAATGTATAATAAATTTAATAAATCGTCAGATTTGATAAATACAAACTTTACTATAAATTCTTATTATGTACATAGATACTGAAATGCTTAAATTTTATGCAATTTAAAAGTATAAAAATAAATAAACTAAAATCCGTCACTCAATTTAATAGTTAGGTAACTGATCATTTATAGAGAAAAAGACAATTTGAGAATTCTCTAAATGTGGCTAAAGTCAAAGAGTTGAGATTTTATCTCTGTTCTTTTATACCCAAGAGCAGAAAAATAAGAAAAGATAGATGTAAAATCTGGATACAACGCATATCATAAACAAATTTCATGTAAATTTTGAGCTAATGGAGTATGGTAGGTAATTGGCATTTAGGTAATAAAAAAATGAATACAAAATATGAGCTCCTATTTCTGGATGTAATGTCGATGGTATATTTCAGTCATCATATTAAAAATTTTCACACACTTGTATATTTTCAAATTTACCTTAGTCTTTCTAAGTTTCATATTTTACTCTCTTTTGTTCAGCCAAATTGCATCCAAGTTTAAGTTAAACTTTTTAGAACACCGTTTACAAAAATTGTAGAAAAGTAAAACTAAGTAAGCTATAGAAAGTAACCACGTAACCTGGTTCAAAAGTTATGAAAAAAACACTATTTCAAATCAATCAGATTACCGCTTTCTGTGCTAAAGGGTGAGACCCCTTCTATCAGCAATAGGTTAATAATATCAAAATATACTATTTTATCATCATTCTACAAAATCTTTAACATACCTTCTGTTACTATGTAAACAAAGTAGATTTACCAATACTATGTACGAAACTAATGGATTTATAAATATCTTTGAAGTTCATTAGAAAGCACGAAACCTCATTTGTTGCCATTCCTTTGCAATCAATCTTAAACAGTAGCTACATGACAAGGCACAAGGCTTCATGTCTTCATAATACTGGCATGTTTTATAATAATGTATCAAACAAACGTGGGAAACATTCTAATTTATTATTATTGTCTATCAGGCAGACTTCGACGTCAAATTACCTAAGATTTCCACATACAGAAATATGAATTTTAAACTTCATTTAGATCAGTTAAAAATAAATTGGCTATTTAAATCGGATCTAATAGTGTCATAAATTTCTAATTGTAAATGGGTCTTTTCGACTATATAAAGTTTGTCTATTTCCTCTACAAAAGTATCAATTACAATAATTTCATTTCCAACAGTAATGTAGTTCAACTTTACTAAGCTACTTAGCACATTACTATAAGTGTCTAAACAGAGCATTTTAAAATAACAAATTGGTAAACTAAAAGGCTTAACTCTAAATCTTCAAAAACAAACATCTAGCCAATGTTAAAACTGAATACCTACCAAACCTTGATAACCAAATTAAATTTTACTCGGAGTGATTTCAAAGTAATGGTTGCAGGTTATAAAAAAAATTACTAGGTGTAGATTTCAAGAACTACATGTTATAATAATAGTGAATAAATTAAAATGAGTTCAATTTGTTGAATTTGAATTAAATACCGTAAACTATTAGATAGTCTTTCGGAATAATAAAACATTTCATTAGATTTACATAAAGTTTTGATACCTAATTTATCAAACACCTTGCAAAATTGATGAATATTGGAAGTTTGGAAATATCATTAGTTATTTAATTCATAAATTTGTAAAAGCAAACTTTGCTATACACAACTATTGTCAATCAATTGTTGTTGTGATATGATTTTAAGGACAAATTTAATATATTGATTTTTTAAAGTAAAATTAACTAAACGCTCTTTTATTATGTAGTTATTGGGCTAACTTCTCATCTAAGAATACACTGCAATTTTTTGTGTTTATTTATTATTAATTTATTTGAAATAACTTAATGTACCTTACATACTTTCATAAATATGTCTAACATAGCTCAGTTGCTTTCTTTCATATTATATTACTTAATACTCTTCGATTTACATGTCTTAACTAAATACAATATGATAATATTTGTCAATATTCTAAATTAAACTACCTAGAAACTAACAACAGCTTCTAGTTAATTTATGTTCCTATATACTTAAAACAAAAAATGTTTGCAATAACCAGTTGTTGGAAAATCCAATAACTTCAACAGTAACTGCCATGGGCAAAAATAATTAAACAGGTAATTATTTTGATAGGCATACCTATCTTATTAGATATGAAAAGAAACTTCAAACTTATTGATTGTATTGTATTCTTTCTGTTTTTTTAAACACTATTATCATTTAGATTGAAAATTATGTAAGTCATGGTAACTCTACCTACTAAATAGAGGAATGGGAATAATAACATATAGGTACAATTATGTTATATAGATTTCTTTTATAAATGTTTATTTCCTCAAAGCGATCCAAATGATTGAAGTATAATATGTAGACTCATTAAAAAAAGAAAACCAGAAAATAGCAAGTCACTAGGTACGTCAGCGGATTTTTCTTGTCATGAACACGTAACTACAATTAATATGAATGATAAAATGTATTTATCAATTTGTCAATTGTTCTGGTTTGGGTGATAATGACCTGACCAGATTAACTGATCTAAGCCTACATGGTTTCAAAATGTAAAAAACGTAGATGTCTTGGCTACTTACATATAACTACTAATTTAGATTACTTCAACTTTAAGACTGACATCACATAATCAAATTTCTTCTATCACCTCCGATATCAATTAAGTAGAAACTTACTTGAGTGGTTTGAACCAATTGTCTTGGTCAAGATCTTATGAATCCGTTGGTTAAATCCTTCTGATTTTTCGCTAAATTCATGACCTAGACTACTTAAATTAGTTATCCGTGTAAATTCGCCTTGATACAAATAATCGAAGGACTTTTTCAGTAAAATGCAAAACTTGTAGTCAGTTGAAGAATTATCTTTAGCGGGCGAGTAGATACACACCTGCTTCGACCAGCCATACTTCTGCATCACTGCAACCATCAAACGAATTATTCCGTCGTAGTTATACCCTAAATATCAAGATACCTATATAGTCCACAAAATTGTTCACTTTTCCATAAAAGCAACAAATTTAATACAGTTGATATTTGACCTAATAAATAAAATTTGCCCTGATTGCATTGCATTTAGGTTTTAAGCAGTGCATTTGAATACCTACAAATGAAAGATTTATAAACTGATAAGCAAAATGATGTAATTCATCATAGCATATCATATTTAATATACAAATCAAATACTGCATAACAGCAATGCGGTTATCGTGACCAATAAGTGAACAAATAATTCGAATTTTATTGGTGAAGTAGGTACAAGAGACAGCATTATTCAATTTAAAAAATATTTCGGAATAGGTAGATACACTAATAATATAGGTACTAATGATGGTGTCTTCCCGTTTCACCTTTTCTTTTTTCGCCATATCCTATTTTGCCTTATTTTTTATCTCTTAAACATTTAATCCATTTTACTTTAAAATAAGAACTATGTAAAATAGTTATATCCACTATATTTATACTATAGGAAAAGAATGAAACCTTCAATAAAGGTAATAATATGACATAAAAGTTACGGTAACTGCAAATTATTAACAGCTCTTCTATGGGGCAAATTAGGAATACGACTGCTTCTATTAGGGTAAGTTGATACAACGTAGTCTTATACTTACTTTATACTTGGAAGATTGTCAGGAACTTCATTTCCAGATGAGCATTTTAAAAGAATCAGAGAACACCCTTTTTGGGTTTAATTTTTGAAGTTGTGTTCAGGCGCCATATTCTTCGCCTCATGAAAGGCTTCCTTAAGCTCATTCTTTGTTTTGTTGTTTGATTATGGCCATCGAATTGCTTTAGATATGCTTAAACCATTAGGTATCTAGGCCTATGAGCTAGCTCGCCTTGCCAGATTATTATAGGACTTCTGAAAATGGGCTAAATTTTGGAGATCTATAGCTCGTACATTTCACATCCTAAAACAACCAATTTTAGTAATTGGAATGACCTTCGCTATATTAATAATATGTGAAAATGTCATAGAAATCTGTTCTGTCATTTTCGAAGTATTAATCCTCAAAGTTAGCCATTTTTCTAAGATTGTTTCTTCTTTCTTTCTTCAGCACAGATATAATGATACCTAAACTTTAACCGATTTGGATGAAATTTGGTATATCTATTAAGTGTCCAAGGGATTATAAAAATCAATTTTAGTTTTGTTGATACATAATAACAACCGCCGAGAAACGAGTGATATGTAATGGTAGTATAGAAAGAAACTTCGCCGATTTAAGTAAACAATAAAATTTGATGCTGTTTACAACAAAATTTATGATAATACGTTGTATGGTTCGTGAGATAGGTACATCATTTTATATTTTTGAAATAAACAAAATATTTGCCTTTTTTTAAATAATTTATAGAGAAAATGTAAATGGTTTTCTAATGATCTAAAAGTAGATTTTCTACTAAAAAAATATCTAGGTATTTATATAGGTAAAATATGACTAAAACAAAAATAAATGAAATAAGATTGGCCAAAAAGGTCCCAAAGATGGTTAGCTCTACCAAAACAAATTCCAAAAATTCTTCAAATAAATGAAATTAAATATCGTTAGCTATGGTATTTAGGTTACTCGGGCTCTAAATAGATATTAATAAGTTACTAGATATTTCAGTGTATGAATTAAATTATTTTTTAAGATTTTGGAGCTAACAAAGTGGAAAATATACATAGTTTAAAAAACAAGGATTGTTAGATCATTGTTATGGAGGTAGGTACTAACCCCTAGCAGCATATTATTGAATTACGATTAATATTACATCTTTAGTTTTTCGAATTTGTTAGCTCTAATATCTTAAAAATAATTTAAGTCGTGTACTAAAATATCTTATTAATATCTATTTGGAGCTATAGTATCATAAACACCATAGCTAACCATCTTTAGACCCTTTTTGGCCAATCTGATTTTTATAGAGAAAATGTAAATGGCTTCTAAAATATATGAATAAAAAACAAATAAATGAAATAACAGATACCTAAGATTACCAAAAAGACCATAAAGATGGTTGGCTTTCTTGAAAAAAATCCAAAAATTCTTGAAATAAGTGAAATTAAATATGGTTAGCTATGATATTTAAGTTGGTATGGCTCTAAGCAGATAGTATTAAGTAACTAGGTATTTCGGTACATAAATTATTTTTAAAGATTTTAAAACAAACAAATGCGAGAATACCTAGCCATATTAACAATGATTTAACTATGTATCTTTGTTTTTTTTAATTAATTGTTTGCTGCGTTAAGATACTAAGAAGTGCCTAAAATTACAAGCATTAAACCTGTTTTTGTAATTTGTTTTGAGAGAGTTCACCATCTTTAGAGCCTTTTTTGGCCAGTCATCTGTTCAGTGATCGATTAACGTATAAGTAATGTGAGCAAAGGTAAGGAGAGACAAAAATGATTAATAAGGCAAAATAGGACGATGCACGTAAAATATGACGAAGCTATTATTTTTAGTGTTTTCAATTATATGGCGAAAATAGTGACCCTAATGATGATCCGGGGCTTGAAGAAAGTGGGCACACTTTCTATTTAAATTTAAATCTTTTTCAATCAAAAAATATTCCAATATGGAGGAATCCTTAAACAATTACCTAAAACTCTCATGCTTATAAAACTTTTTTTAAATTCGGTACCTACCTACTTGCAAAAATATCAGTCTTGTCAAAGCAAAATGTTTAATTAGTATATACCTAGGCGCCCAAAAGTTTCATAATAGTTGCACTTTGGAAAATTAGGGGACGGCGTACCTACTCCGCGTGTGCCACTATGCATCGGTTAATTTTATGTTGAAATGTAGGTAATAAACCTAGTTACCCTACATATAAAAAGTAAAATATACTTACCCATTGTGGTTATGAATTTATAGTCTGCTAAACCATCCATGCCCATATCTTGTTTATTTCTATAACGAAATTCCTGCGCCATAGCTCCAATGGTTAACAATGGAATTTTCCATAAATAAGTATTATATCGAGCCACCGATGATACAACATATGAGCATATAGGACCGAAAAATATTTTGTAATTCTTTAATTTTGCACCCTTCTTATGGTGTGACTGATGGGTATCCTGATTCTTTAGGCTAACGGGACCTCTGCTACATCCGCCTGTAGGTTCACTAACATTTTCTACATCTTCACAGTCTGACTGAATGAATTTAATAAATTCAACTATGCCCTTAGTGGCATGACATTTCGTGTCTAAATAAGTTAACACGAAACTAATATTGACAAGAAAGCTCTGATCCTTTCTGAGACGCTCTTGAGCAATATCTATTGCAGGTTTGATATTAGGAATTGCAAAAGGAAACCGCTCATCACAAGGTGCCATAACAAGTGCTTTTATAACTAATGTAGGGACGTTGTTTAGTTTTTCATTTGAAAAGCAGTTTGAAGTTTGATATAATACAAACCAGTACAGGATATGTTTCCAAATTTGAAATTCAAATTTAATGTCAAACATTAACTTTAAGAGCATAATCTTTAATCGTGCCAATTCAACCACCTATAATTTTATCCGAAGTATTTGTGTCAATAGAAACATTTCACCTGAATTACATGTGAAAAGCACAATCAAACTCTGCCAGTAACATGATCGATATCACAACACAAATTGTAGTAAAATTAAATAGTAGGAAATCAATAAACGCTGTACAAAAATAAATTAATTCAAACTAGGTAAGAATATTTTCAATATAAAATCTCTTTGAATTGATTGGCTAATAGGTAGCACAGCTGTAGTTTAATTATTTATGGCAGGATGTGTACTAGAAACTGGATAGTTAGAGTACATGTATACTCCTAGACGTAGAAATGTAAAATGTTCTTTATATTCTCTATGTAGATAGATCTGTACTCTATGGTAGATAGGTACAGTAATATTCCCCAAAAGAAACTTTTAAAACATAATTACCTACATACATAATTATGTAAGACGTATATTTTTTATAAAAAGATCGTAGATTAATTTAATTACTTATCTAGCTCCAATTAAATATAAAATATAAAAATACCAGCTTCTGTTATGGTATAATATGGTATACTTATGGTACTTGCCTAAAATGGATATATTCTAAATAGGATTTTTATACTCAGAATTTATACATAGAACTGTCAAGGCCGTTACCAAGGTCATCTCTGTTTTTATTTAAATCACTCATAATCAAAACTACCTATCAGGGATATACTATAGTATGTTTCTGCTACCTATTAAAAATACATTGTTAATAAAAACTAAATGTGTTAAATTGTAAAAAATGTCATTTTGCGCTTGTACAGACCATACCTAATGCTTGAATACTCACGTCTAAGGGTACTTAAGTCCACAATATTTATTGTTATTTTAACTTCATCAATCTTGCATTTTTAATTTCTGACTGTTTTTTTTTCTGGTATTCCATTCACGAATCCTGCCTGATTACCATGAATTTAGTCAAACGACTCCCTACCTACTCTTGGTTGACGGTGCCTTTATGAAAAGATTAATTTCATACTCAGCTAAGCAATATTTGTTAAACTGAAAACAGCCGCCTATAGTAAATTCATACCGTTACCTAAGAAATACACGTAGATAAAGAATTAATGCTATTAAATGTAATACAGTGTGAGCCATAATTCCTCGTTAGTTTTCACAAATAAATAATAATTTCTCATTGATCAAAGCCAGACCAGTGGATTGGGCGAAAGGGACTCATTGAATGGTCCCCTAGATCTCCTGAATAGACTCCCTGCTACTATTGGTTGTGGGCATACTTGAGGCCACGGGTCTACTCACCTATCGGAATTACTTTTCAGTCACTGGAAGAGTTGCACAATCGTATTGAAGCAAAACTTAACGCATTACAAGTCGGAATGTTTCGAGATACTTTTCGCGATTACCCCAAAAGATATGCTGCGTGTACAAACAATGAGGATGGCATTTTAAAAATGTAAATATGTACCAACTTTATTTCTATGTATAATTATTTAAATATATTTACAATTCATGTTACTCATTTTTTATTTATATTTGAAAACTGGCTGGGAATTATGGCCCACCCTGTTTCATATCATATAGAAAACGTGATCCTCTGTTTTAAAATCCTGGAGGCATGCACGTCATGCTTTTTGTGCATAGAACCGGAGATGTACAAAATACACTCTGGTCACATGTTGAGATGCTGTAGCAAGATCATTTATAAATCCCACACTGACTAAACATTTATTAATAGTTATGTTACATGTTTTTTATTTCTAAATAATATTACTATGTGCATCTAAATTTCTAATTTAGATTACAAAATTGTTAGTTAAATGAAAAATCCTAAAACTCTAAAATATTTCCCTCTTCTTAATTTTCGCGTGACTTTTTGATCGGTCAAAGTATTTCCTGCGGTATTTCCTGTGGTATGTACTGGTAAAAGCTCAAGCTTGATCAAACAAGCGACACTTGTGACAATTATCTGGAATTTCCTACTGGAATTAAATGGGAGGGGACCATGGCATAGTTTCTAATGTTATTATTATTATGTTAGAATCTCATCAATTCTATATAATGGTACTACTCACAGACTGACTTAACTGACATTGTTGCTTTCTAGCAAGAAATTGTGTATCTATGTACTTTTTTAAATGATGATTAATGCTCCGCCTGACAATAAAATAAAAATTTAAAGTTAAAATAAAAATTTTGAATAAACGTAGTAATGTATTTACCCTTACCCTGAATACATGGGAAATAATTGTCTAAAAAAGACATCCACGTCACAGATAACAGATTTGGTCAATATACATAACTATGCAATTGTTTTTAAACCTATGTTTTCTTTAGTATCTGTAGAGTTTTATGTTTAAGAACAAACTTTCTATACCAATAAAAGTAACGTAAACATTTATGACAATTTATACAACAACAACAATAATACTAATAATAAATAAGCCTTGTAGCCTGCTCAAATAGTCTTTGGTGAGGTGCTGTCTTCCCGTTCTACCTTCTCCTTTTGTATTATTCCTTTACGCCTTAAAATAAAAACTATGTAACAGATTTAAATTTTAAATTTTATTTATACCATAGAAATTGAACATAAAAAACGTAAATTGAACGTAAAAAATGAAATTTTGTCAACTATTTCATTATCCACATCATTGTTTTAAAAACATCATAGAACACCTTTTTCTTGGGTTTGAAGAATTGTGTTCGGGTCACATCTTTCGCCTCATGAAGAACTTCCTTTAGTTCAGCCTTTGAATATATTGGTTGAATATAACCATCCAGTTACTTTATGGCTAAACCATTTAGTCCAGTTCCAGTCAATCTACGGTTTGGGGTCAATATTTTTGATACCGAAATGCATACCGAAATGGCATACTTTTCCCATGAATTTATAGTTGTTATTGATATTCATTAAGAGTTCGGTGATCGATTAAATTATGTGAGTAATAAGACGAGAGAGGAATGATAAATATAGAATATAGGATGGTAGTCTATATATAAAGTATGACGTAATCATCCTATTAATTGTTCTTAATCTATAAGGCGATAAAGAAAGTGACCGGTGAAGTTTTACTCATGGATAAATTATATATCCTAAGTAGATTAAATGAAGTCTCTCAGCTGTAAATTTTGCATTTTTTGTAACAAATTAATAATAATTTGTTCAACAGTGAATTATCCCTGACAAAAGGCTGAGTGTAGCACAAATCCAGAACACTAACGGTTTCACCCTTTTAGGAATCATTAGCTGAACATTGGAAATTGCCAAAAACCTAAGTTCATACTACTTGAAAAGTAGCAGAGATATAGGAGCTCTAGAGATTCCAATTTCAGATCTTCAAATTATTGGTATGACACCAACACAAAAAGCAAAAATGATTTTGCATAAAAAGCCAAAAATAAATAGTGCAACAATTAGTTAACTCTGACAAAAGCTGACTTGGCTGATCATCCCAAGGACTCTTAGTACAATTGTGCTGGAGTTCTTGAGATGATCTGCTAAGCCAATCTTTCATTGCACTAATAATTATTTATTTAGTGTACCATAGGATGTGTAAACAGTTAAATTATTAGGAAATATTTCTATTATCTTTTGGTACCCAGTAGGTTCATTCTCAGTTTTAATCAATTTTATTGTAAATCACGCATAGTTGTCTCCAACAAACTACTTTCGTTAAAAGTTTGTATTTCCATAAGAAAATATAATCTATTCAACACAACATTTTAAATAATACATACAAACTCAATTATAAAGTTTTTCAACGTCGTGAAAATTAATAACATTGTTCGTGCGGATTAGGAGATTTAAAATTTTAAAAACTGTATTGTATTTCAAATTGAAACAGATTTATAAAAGCTTACTTGAGTAGTCGAGATCTATTTGTTCTCTTAAAATCCTTTCTAATTTGACATCACTGGCCAAGTCTTTTTGAAATATTTCGTAGTAGGGCTTGAGTGGCCAATTGTTAATGAACTTTTCTGCCATCCGGCTAAGATAGCCTCCCAAAAATTTGCAAAACTTTGGTGTGTCAAGAATTGCCTCTGACTGTATGATAGATAGATACATAAACAATGCTTAAATTAATATTTAACAAATTACGTTAAGTTAAATTACTGCAATATTTTGACAGTATAAACGAATTTAATATTTTAGATTACTAATAGTAGTGTCTAAAATACGAAATTATTTTAGTTTACAGTCTAGAAATAAACAAGAATTCGTTCGGCTAGTATCAAATAAAACAGAACTGAGAGCTAAAACCACTGCCGTTCACTATCCTTAACAAATGTTGATGACTGTAAATCAAACCGTGAATAAATAATATATCAAATAATTGGTAGTCCTGTAATTTGGTTTATTACAGCTATTAGATCTATTTAGAGGTTTTTTAAATTTTGGTTTCTATTCTGATTGATTAGATTAATTAAATAAAATTCTTGAGTGGTTAACAAACACTTCAATTTTTAAACCACTAGATGGACCGTAATTACAACCTCAATGAACCTGAACATGAAAACATATTATATAGGATTTACAGTTCTATAGCGCGCACTTTGTGCTTATAGAACATACTTATTGATGATATGTTTTTACGTTCTACCTATAGTTTCCCAAAAAAATACATACATATATCAATAATTATCAGTTTAAATGTTTTATGAGTAGGTTTTTAGTAGCATTTTGTGAAATAAACTATCTTCAACTTATGACCGGCAACCCGAAAAATTTTAAGAATAATGCTTTCAATGAAAAGTAGATATGTAATACTTAAAAGATATGTATTTACCATATAGAAGTATTTTCCTCTGCGCCAGTTGTATCTCCTAAATATACTTTCAAAAAATCTGGCCATTGTTTTGTCAATGTGTACCTGTCCGATTCTTGTAAGGGTTTGATACTCGCTGGATTTGTTGTGAAGTTTGTATGTGCCAGTTCCGGTTGTCAACATTGGAAGATTGTAAAATGGCAAAAGTCGGGCCATTGGAGCCACAACATAATCACAAATTGGTCCAAAATAGACGCTAGAATACAAATTTAAAAAGTTTTATTTCAAAATGATGTGTTGCTATCAAAAGATAATTATGGAAAATAATAAACAAAAAATGACGCTTGATAAAATTAGTTAATGTTCATATCTGAAGATGGCGTATGGCTCTAATTATTATTTTTTTAAATTAACAATATTTTAATTCATGGTAAATGGCCAAAGGTAAACTGCCAAATGGCAACACCAATTTTTTTGAAGTTCTCTATGCTACTCGGTTTATAATAAACAGTCAATGGAAAACATTCTACACATTATTTTGAATTAAAACATTTTATAAAAAGGTATAAATAATAATTATTTTATAAAAAGTAAAATTGATTTTCATCATGCTATCTATGTAACTTATTATCCAGGTGACACTTTGACATGCTCAATTTAGGACATAGATATTGATATACACCTTCTTGCTTGGGTAACATCACATTACACACGATTTTTAAATCAAATATCAAATGGCATCATCATAATTTTGGAGCACAAAAGTATTATCTGTTATGATGATGCCATTTGACAACAATACACTTGTAGGGTTGCAGAGATGAAGAATAACCATAGAATAAGTTATGTACATTTCAATGAGAATTTAAGCTTTTCTTAATCAAATGCATAGAACTTATTTCATAGAATAGTTATTTTTGTAAAAATTCAAATTTCACTTTGCCAGTTGTGTGATAGGGAAGTTTTTCGAAAATTTCAAAAACTTCTAGAACAATACAGCATTTTATAAAAGAACTGATGATGAAAGCATTGATTTTATCACTAGTGATTAGCACTCCACCCCAGCTAGAACTTCACTCCACTGGGTATTTATTTGGTTCAGATATTGGTTTATCAAGAATATATTGAGGATGTTGGAAAGTATTTTGAATTATTTCTGCACTCATAAATTTTATGAGTGCAGAAATAATTCAAAATACAGGGTGTATCAGAAGTAACCGTCGAACTTTAAAAAAAGAACAATGTATTATATTGTAATTGTATGCATTGATTTAATTTAAAAAATTTCAATGAAATAAATCTCTCATGTTCATAGAAATTTCAATGAACCTGAGAGATTTATTTCATTTAAATTTTTATGAACATGAGAGATACTTAAGCATAAATTTATTTCATTGATTTGTATAGCATTATTTAGATAAAATGGCTAATAGAAAAAGTCTACAACAACGAATATTCTGCATCAAGAAGTTTTATGAACTGAGTAGTGTGAATTCCGTTTGCCGCAATTA
>JAUYWI010123404.1:0-10215 GCA_034780595.1 Parotoplana pacifica | reverse complement strand
TAGTAGGCATCCTTGTCTTACTCCTTGTCCAATTGTTGCTGGTTTTGTTTCTTCATTGTCTATTCTTACTGTTGCTTACTGATTTAGGTAGAGATTTTGAATGAGGCGTCTATCCTTCCAACAATTCCTAATTGTTTGAGTGTTTCCATTAGTGTTTTCCAATTTACCCTGTCAAATGCCTTTTCAAAGTAGATGAAGCATATGTAAAGTCCATTATCATATTCAAGGCTTCTTTCAATGTTTATACCACTGATAATCAATTTCTACATAATAATTATTATAATTAGAAATTAGAAATTATTTGATAAATAATTTAGTTAATTTGAACCGTAGGGAATTCTGGGTCACTGTGTAATTGAATTAAAAAGTAGATCACAATAAACTTTTGATACGGTGAGATCATTATCACAGTTGACTGAAGAACCAAATTACTGTATACCCCAAAAATATCATAATTGTGGTTATTACTAAAACTGTTCTTAGGTACAACACTTTTATAGCATACTAAGAGTTTTCGATGTCCATGAGCTATAATCTACAAATATCGATGAATATTATAATATGTTTTGAGTAAATCAGAGATTCTATTAGTGAAATGTACATTTTTGGATTATTTGGTTATACATATGTTTATATTTTCCATAGACATTTAACAATGTAGTTGTTATTTTGAAACGCCGTTTTTTGGCGCGACTTATGTATTATGCAGTGAAAAAAATAATGAACTGCTCTGTATAGTAGAACCAAAGCACATACGCCCAATAAGGAAAATTAAAGAATTTACGATGCACATGTGTTTTTATTCTAAGAACAGTTTCGGAAATTTATGAAGAATTTCTAAAAGATATGCTACAAGTCAACGTTAGTAAATCAGAATGTTTCGGATTGCATCAGCACTGTTCTTTACTATCTCTGTGGTTATGGTCTCGGTCAGTTTGTGCTTCTCTCGTAGGTGGTGGCCGGTTGTTGTAACACAACAATAGTCAAGTGGACAGAAATCCAGTTTCCTGGCACGCCACTCAGTATGTAAAATGAAATGTTTACTGAAGCAAATATACAACATTTAAAAAATAATAAATTGTCTTGCAAGCCTTTGACAGTATCTGACATCAAAGAAATGACTATGATCTAACCAAAAAAGATGCGTAAAAATATGACTTTCACATGTGCATCTTGTTCTAAACACAAGCTGAAGCATGATAAGATGGTCAGTCAAGCTTGGTGATTGAAAGTACTGTCTAGTTCATCCGAAAATCAAAATCCATAAAACAGTCCGATCAGAAATGAAAAATTTAAAATATTTAAAATGCAAAACAATAACAAGAAATATGGTGGGGGACTTAGGACCCTCAGCAGTGAGTTATAACCAGTTTTATGTGTACACAACCGTCACTCTTCCCATAATCTAGTTTTTATTCAAAATGCAAAAAGGCCAAATAAGCGCTAGTTGAATTAAAAGGCAGATCAAAAACAACTTTAGTGATTGTGGAATCATTCAATTTATACTAACGATGTAGATTCTCAACAAAAGTCAGTTCCCTAAATTTAAAGCCAATTGGATCTACGTGAAAAAAACGAATTTTGAGGGATAGGAATTTAACGTAGAAAAGACCATTGAAGGTCCTCTTGCGGCCTTATGTACTGTTGGGTCCTCTTTCCATTAGGCTAGAGGTCTCTATAGCTCCCAGTCTATATTCTATGGAGACATCATTACAGCATTGACAAGTTTTGTATAGAAACTTATAGATGCTGTTATCTAAGAGACCACCTTACAATTACTTCTATCTGTTAATAAAATAATTTTAGAACATCATAATTCAAGCATTTCATCTAGGTGATTCTTAAAATTTTAGTGCTACGAATATTTCTTACTGAAATAAATTATCACAACTGCCGGAGTCGTCTTTCTGCTTCTAGTTTACCGTCTTCTCTCTGGGGTGCGTTAAAAGTTTCCTATGGAACAGTAGAGATAGATACATACATATATGCGAGCCTATGTCTAAAAGTTGTGTTGTTTGTCTTTAAAAGTAACGCGCCAATTTCAAAAATGTTTTCTGCAAAAAAAGACTCACAGCTGGTAGTTGGCAAAACATTCTAACTGTTTTGTCATCTAAATAAATGGATTTCAATTTAATAAATCTTTTTATTAAATAAACAAGCATCTGTAAGCTAGAGTAGGAGTGAGGATATATACCACTTGAAAAATTAGTTTTGTTTGAACAACCAATTCTAACTGCGAATTGAAAACCACACATTATACATATAGTGCCTAAGCAATAGTTCTCAATCGAGAAGCCTCGAGTTATCATGAAATAAACTAAAACAAATAACCGCTCCGTCTATTTAATAAAAAAAATTCAAATCAAAACTTGTCATAAATATTTACAGTTGATTATTTAGTATCGATTTTCATCTCATGTATGTCCAATGACTGTGACAAAAAGAATTTCTTAGTCGATAAATTTGTGATGGCAACTTCGATAAGTGAACATTACCTACTATGTGTCTATCTGTAATAATTGTATAGGTGCACTTAAAAGATCCATATTTTTTTCGTAAAACTGGTTCAGTTACTTGGTATACCTATAGAAAAATGTCTGCTAGGATTCGGTACATAAAGTATATGTAGGTAATTTAGGTATTGTTTGATGAAAACATCAATATAATAACGGCCTATTAAAAAGCCAATTAATGTATGTAGATCGCAAGCTAGTACCTACCATTAGCTCAACTATATTTCTTAATAGAACATTATATTCGTTGTTAATAGAAAAAATACAATATGATTTTGTGATAAAATCTAATGCCATTCTGTTAGGTACATACTAAAGGTCGATTTCTTATAGTGACATCCTCGGAGATCGATTTCTTATTATACCGATAGAAATCAATTTCTTAATTACTCCATAGTCTCAATAATATCCATAGATATCGATTTCTTAATTACATCCATAGTCTCAATTACATCCATAGATATCAATTTCTTAGTTACATCCATAGAGATTAATTTTCTAATTACCTCCATTCATAGAAATTGATTTCATATATTTAGGAGAGATATTGATTTTTTCACTTGGATTTATAGAAATTTATTTCTTTTGTATACATTATAATTTTATTATTTCCTTTCTGTGCGGAAAGATGAGTCTGATCGGTCTTTAAAATGATTCTTCTGCTGTCTTTTCTGCGTTATAAGCTGTACTTTGTGTTCTTGATTTATGGTCCCAATTGGGCCGACTGCTAGAAGATCTTACAAGGAGTCCTTTCTTGCTGTGATCCAATGTACTGTGTGCTTTCAGCAAGATACTTTATAAATATCTAGTAACCTTCGGTCGCAACAGGAACTCCAACACAGTGACCGAATATTGAAAAATAAAATCGACCGATTGAATTTATAAACATTGTTCAAATATAAGGACAAAACAGAAACAATTTAGCCAAAAAAACACGAAAACTTGTTAACGAACTTTAATTACAAAGTCAAGTTACCCAATATTGAGTTCTAAAAAATAATGATTAATTTAATCTGTATTTTTTTCTCTCTCAGTCAGGTGGTTCGAAAACTCGCTGTTGTGGCTACCATGATTGCGCGCCATTTCTTTCTGTCCAGGGCCTGTCCATTCTTTAATGTCTTTCGTCAATGTCATTGCTGGCTTTCCTCTTTGCCTTTCCCCTTCCTCTAATACCTGAATAATCTCTTTATCAAAACTACTCGTCTCATCACATGCAGTTTCCTGAGACCCATTGGCCTACAAAGAATCAAGTCAGTACCAATGATCTGAAGGACCCAGTGGTTGTTTCTCCTTTCTGTCCAAGACACCCTCAAAACCCTCCGGTAAGCACACATTTCAAAAGCAACTACTCCTTTTTTCGTCATTCTTCGTCATTGCCCACGACTCGCACGCGCAATGGAATATGCAACCTAACCCTAACTCCTTCACTCTCCCGGACATTATTCAGCTTTATTATGACCACACATGCTACTGCTAACCGTCGTTTGGTTTCAGAAGTACCGCTTCCACTTCTGTTAATAAGTGAGCCTAAGTATACAAATTCTTTAACCTCTTCGATCTTTTTACCTCCCAAAAGGAGGTCTTTGTGGTCTCTTATGCATTTGTCAATTACCATGACTTTGGTCTTTTTGTTGTTTATTAAGAGCCCACGTGGTTCACTTGCATGTTTGGTGTTGGTGAGTATGTCCATCTTTGTTTGTAGCAAATAGCAAACCGTAGATTGTTCCTCCTCTTCACCTCCAACTTTTACATCACCATCACAGAATGTCATTTTGGTGAAATGTTCTGTATTACATTTTGAAATACTATCACTTAGGCAATAGATCCGATTTAAAAAATAACAGTGACAATCAAATTACTTCATGACCTTATTACAAAGCATATTCTTTGCTTACATTATTTCTTGTTGGTTGATTGATTCCGTCATGATAAATTTATTTTATTTCAGAATTTATTCGAAAACTATTAAATTTTACAGTCTCATATACAAACGACTGAATACTCGACATCTTTGAAAATCGATACTTTGGCACCTATCCAATTTAAGAATGGAATTACATGGAGTACTTTACATCAAGTAAAATTTGTACTAGCATTGTGAGATATTATAAAAGTAGGGTTGGTGAAAACTACGTCACTCTCTTTGGATAGAACTATCTAAAGCAGTCACAAACTCCAGAACTTTTAGCCGCTACTAAAAATCTAATGAGTTGCACTGTTTTGATTCTGGCATTCGCCAATACCAACCGTGAACTTTGAACATGTCGTCACAGTCAAAATAGTATCTTTAAACTTCATTAGATTTTATCATTTTAAATTGAAAGCTGTTTTACTGAAACTTCTTCGAAATCGATTTTTTTCAATGTGAACTCTAAAGCAGACAATTATTGATTTTTTTAAATAGACTTTTTGGACACTTTAGTTTCAGTTGTCCTTTTGTTTTGTACTTTCTGTCAAAACTTAATTTCTAGTGATGCAACAATCTACCCTGTTAAATGTCTCTTACCATTACCTATAGTTTTACGTCATATCTTAATTTATATTATCCACCTAAAAATTGATTGAAAAAGTAGTTGGGACATATTTTTGCATTTTGTAACACAAGTAGCCTATTCTGTTGTATGAAACCCGATGCGGTAATCTGATACCAGTCCGTTATCCTAGTGATTTGCCTTCAGTGCCACCTTTATGCAATACTATGGCGTTCATTGCCAACTATCCTAATTGTATAAATGACCTTTAGACCGCCACACATTTCTTTTTACGGGAGTTGCTAAGCAGCTGTGGAAACTCATGTTAACAGCGCTTTGAGGATGAAATTGTTACCTAATATAGGAAAGAATGCCTTATCAGTTATGTATACCTTAATAACTAAGTTATGTTTTAGATAAAATACAATTTAAAGAAATAAATTGTTCTTTTATAATGAAATATTTTTTATGACCACTTGCTTTCCTCTTATTTTGATAGATAATTAAAAAAATATGTTGATAAACAATAAAGGTTACTGGTAAATAAATGTTAGGCGATAAAATTACATTAGTTTTTAATCTGCGAAACTTTTAACTAACACAGGAACCTAAACTGCGAGGACTAGATTAGTCTTTAAGTGAAATTATAAAGAGAAAAATAAAATTATAATAAAAATAACAATTAGCCGGGACAATTGTTTGAAAGTAATCCACAAAAATGTACAATAGCCATCGAGGGAGTAAAGGGCGTCCCAAATCAGCAACATTTCTATCGTTGTTTTCATTGATTTTTTTAAATTTTAGGAAAAATGTGTACTTTTAAAGAGGTACATATTATGTTCCAGTTTGTGTATAAAACGTATTATTTAACTAAATTCAAAGTAATAAGTTTTACTTTTAACTAAGTTGGAATATGATACTTGGCTTCTTCAGCTTTATAGAGATAAAATTAGTAATTAAGGATGTGAAAATGTAAAGATGCGAGTAGTATGACCTATGTACCTATGCAATTTTCAGAATTATCGAAATTATAAGTAGTAAGTTTAAAATATAAGAATCTGGCTACTCTCCGTCTTAGTAGCTAGGCAAGTGTCTACTCAGATCCATCTTAGACATATAGCAAATTTGTACAAGGTACTTAAACCACAAGTAGGCATTGATATTTAAATTCTTTTAATAAAATAAAACTGCACTACCAGGCAGCTATAGGCTCTGTAAATGTCTGTGAAAGTCAAAAGAAGATTTAGTTCAATTTAATGAAGACGAAAATCAATATGCCCGTAGCTACATGCAGCGACTATAGCCACCTCGAGTTAGCTAGCCAATGCATTATTAAAGAAACAATGTAATTTTTAAAATTTATACCGGCAATATGTACTAGCTATACTCGTAAAAGCAGTCTTTATTTATAAAACAAGAATAAGATCATTTATCTGCTAGACAGCATAATTGTTTTCTTATGTCATATTTATGCAACATAGTCTCATGTCATATTTATGCAACATAGTCTCATGTCATATTTATGCAACATAGTCTCATGTCATATTTATGCAACATATTCTCATGTCATATTTATGCAACATAGTCTAAGGTGGGGTCGCTGGTGCGTATTCTTTTCCTCCACTTCTTGCGTTCCATTACATAATGCTCTCGAACTCCCACCCTCTGCATATCTTCACGGATGCAGTCTTCCCATAGATAATATATAGATATCTATAATTTACTATCTATGAGGAGTACATATTGACAATATTTTGTATGTTGTGAAGAAATTTTGTTTAACTTTCTTAAACAATTTCGAATACGTTATACTCGACGCACATTTAATTACTGCTAAGATAATTCTATTTTGCTTAATGTCTCCTGAATTGTGGGACATCATGTACCTAAGTACAAACATCGTTGAGCGTGGTCGTTTCCCATCTTCTGCAGGCAGAACATAATATTGATTTCTATTCATTAAAATGAATCAAATCGTCATTTTCATCTAATCGCACGTTTTTAAGGCACTTTTTAAAACTATGGATCATTTCCGTTATTTTAATAAACAATGGAAGGTGTTACATTTCATTTCCCTGGCGTCTTTGATGTCTGAAGATGCAGACTGTCTTTCGCTGTGCTATGCACAGGTTTCACAAAGTTCTAGATTTTAGTCTTCAGACAAGCTTAATAAAATTGCATTAATTTGCAAATGTGCACATTAAAAATTGAAACAAATCACATTTCAGTTTTAGTTGACAATGTTCTTAAAAGAATAGATAGGTTCCCTGATGTCATATAGATTTTAAAATAGGTAAACTAACACAACTCAGTGTCCTCACTATGCAATTTGTTTATGTATCCATTTTTCATTTACTAGGCATACCTACCTGTTAGTTGAATTTATAATTTTCCATAGAACTTTTAACATGCAACTCTTCATGCAAAATTCTATGGAAATTTCCATGGAACTTTCTATATAGAATTTCTTTGGAATTTTTCAAACAATTTTCTATAAAACTTTATATGCAATTTCTATGGAGTGTACTATGAAAATGGAACTTTTTCTAGGCATTTTTTAAGGCACTATTTATGCAATCTTCTATAGAACTTTTTCTGTGTAATTTTAACATTTTTGCTACGAAATTTTTCTATAGAACTGTTTCTATCTAATTTTACATCGAACATTTCCTATCGAATTTCTTCTATGGACTTTTCTGTCAAACTTTTTCTACGAAATTTTCATGCAATTGTCTATGGAACTTTGTAGAAAACCGGCAAACGGTAAATCCATAGCTGTGTAGTTTTACTTTGTTTGCCGACCACCATCTTCTGCCCATCCCAGAAGGTAAACAACTCACAGTGAATCCTTTGTACCATTGCTTGATCTGTTTCTTGGTGAAATTGGTGTTCGTCATGAGAAAGTCACGATCTTCTTTAGGCAACTTTTTTCTTGGTCCAATTATGTTCCCCATTTCAGTCAATTTCTAAAAGTAAAAAAAAAAAACAATCAGTTTTTGCCAGATTACAACAATCACAGATATAGCGAAGTTAATGAATTTGACAAATTTAGAAACGAAGATGGGAAAATTCTGAGTATTATTTAACTATCTTAATTTTAATTAGTGATTTTAAAAGAAATGGACGACTAAAACTATTCATCTGTGTTTCTAAAGACATTGTTTAAGTTATGTAGATAAAGTGGTTATTTCAAACCAATTAACTATACCAATTTATGATATCCAGAACACAAAAATTAAGTTCTAAAATTGCCTGCAGTTACTTAATTAATAAATAGAAATAATTGATCGCAAATAGTTAAAATTATTTCAATAAAATCGTAACGATACATTTTCATAAATTAGCAATAAAACATGTAGTAATTTCATTCATTCAATCTTGGGAATAGAAATGTTTGGGTTAGGTGGCAGAAAAGACAACTTGGGTCTAAGCAACTAAAGAAGCAATAGTGTGGTAGCACGGTACTGTGAAATCCAGAGGAGAGCTATCCCAGAGTTTACTGAGATCCAATTTCGTATAGTGTGTACGGTATGAAATAGTATATTTGTTGCAACAATCTAACCATAATAAATGCATTTCCTTGGTTCGCTCCGTAGAATCATAATTTCCGCCAAGACATGGCAGATGTCGAAATGAACGATGGGACAAAAATTATTAGAGAAGTAGTTATGTGCACATATTACGACCATACATGCAGTAGTTTAGCTTGGGTAAAGTGTTTTATTGATTTGCTACTTTTTTTTTCACAGACACAGGGAAACAACGTAATTGAAAATAAATCCAAATTAAATAAAAGTTCTGCTCCGTTACGTTACATAGGGTATAATGGTGTACCTCTACCTACATCTGTGCAATTTGACGCGGGATTCAATTAGAATTCTGAATTAGTCAACAATCAAGCTTTCTAATTAAGGGAATTAATGTGACATTTGGGTTTGACAAAAGTGTCTCCCCAATGATTTCGCTAAGTATTATATGACAAAAAAAATCAAATGCAGATTTTTTATAGATCAGGGGATTGAAAAAATTGTTTACAGAAAGAAGAACTAATGTATCAGCACGTACAAATATCAGTAACACTGAACAAAGTCTGTTGTAGATATTCTTAATTTAAAGTAGTACTTGTTAGATGCATACTTTCAAATAGCTATTCTAGGTATTTATTCAAGTTAATTAATGCATTAAAGAATTTGTTTAATAGGAATTTGTTCTTCAACTGGATATGTATCGGTAGGTAGGTATTCTAATTGCAAATTTTGTTTTGTTTAACTAAATACGTCACGTTATTTATAAAGTGATACATTTAATAGTGTCACATATCATACGCATTTAATGAAGCATCACATACGCTGCGTTACGGATTAATTCAATGTCACATACATCATAGGTAGTTATTTAATGTGACTTCATGCATTAAGCGTCACAATAGCACGAGATGCGACTCTAAAAATGACGTCATTTATCAGTCAGTCTAGATCAATTTCTCTGGCTAACATAATAATTCAGGACGGATTAAAACGTTAATTTCTTATACTTTTCATGGAGATTCTACAAAACACAAGTCAGGTATGTATGTACTTAAGGCTATAAACAAAAAGGCGATGATTGTTGCTTCGCCGTTTGAAACATCTACATGCGAGAATCCATTGCCAGAAAACTCTTCTTCTTTTTCAATAAAATGTGGTTGCGTTAGGTCAGCATTGTGCTGAATATTCTGTTTTCGCTGACTAGAACAATGTTAAATATTTTGTTTCATTATAATATTTTGCAAATAATTCAATTTATAGCCGCAAACTGCAACACTGCCTCTATAGGAAAGTACGTACAAAGCTAAAAAATGATCAAAGTAAACGTCTAATGTTATCAAACAAAGTCAGTAGTAGATCGCTCACTTAGTCAAAACTTAAACAAAAGTAAAAGCCCGAGTCAGAGATGAAATTTGTGTATATGTCGGTATGTACAAGATTCAAGTATGGATAATAATCATTTTTATCGGAGAAATAATAGGTCAGTTGAATTATTAATTCAAACCATAATTAAAGACACCATGTAGGACACATTGGCCGAATGAAAGACAGCAGATGGACAGAGAGACTGACATTCTGGTAACTGAGGGAAGGGAGACGAACGAGAGGACGACCAGCGCTCAGGTGGAGCGAAGACGGGAAGTTTGTCGGAAAAGTCAACTGGAGAACCAATACCAAGGAGAGGCTGAACTGGGGACGACATGC
>JAUYWI010123393.1:0-10215 GCA_034780595.1 Parotoplana pacifica | reverse complement strand
GCGAATTTAAACAAGTTGAATAAAATGGTCCGTAAAGTACTTAGTAGTGGGAAATTGAAAAATAAAAAGTTACCACAGGATAGTAAATGACTAGACAGGTAGTTTGGTGTAATTTTTTGTATAGTAGGTGCACTATTACAATGAAAACTTTCCAAAAGAATGGGAGAAGCACTATACACAACATACGTCTGTCACTGTCACTGTATACTTGTATGGAAATGAAGTATTAAATAATTCTGGTTTAACTAGGTTTTACAGTCCATTTTAAATTTAAGTTTAAATTTCAATTTATTTATTGAATTCAAAAATCTTCATATAAGGTTTTGATAAAACTTCTTTAATAAATTCCAATTTTTGGAAATCCTTGCATATAGACTAATCATTTATAAAATAAATTAAGATAACGTTTGTTTGAACAATAGACTGAGAATTTTCATGATCCAAAAACAGGATAATATACTGTCTAACACAGTCCCTCTACAATGCAAATAAATTCTATTAAACTACTGTCCAAAATAAATAATTAACTACATCCATTAAATATTTTTTAATATAGTCTTTTTATGCCATACTAATATTATAATTTATTAAATTGCATTAAAATTTCTAAACCTCTTCTTCTTCTACTGGCTTTTCCCATATTTAGGTAGGGTTGCTAGTGCAGATCAATTTCCTACATTTCTTACAATCCATTGCATCCTCCTCTCCAACTCCCACCTTGCTCCATATCTTTATGAATGTAGTCTTTCCATTTCTTTTGGGGTCTTCCATTCCCTCTCTTTCTACCACCATCTTTCTGACTCTTCTACCCACATAGTCCACCTCTCTCCCCACCACATGTCGTAAACACCAGACCCTCATCTCCCTCAATTTTCCTATGGCCATCCTCTCCCTTACCTTTTCATTTTTCACCCTGTCAAGTCTTGTCAATCCTATGACCACCTTAGCATTTTTATCTCTGCCATATGCATCTTTTCTTCCTACTCTTTTGTAGTAGTCACAGTCTCTATCCTATATAGCATTGTTGGTGTCACCATTGTCTTATACAGTTAAACTTTCACCTTGTCTGGTATATTTCTGTCATATATGACATCAGTTATGCTTTTCCATATACTCCATCTGGTTTATATCCATTTCTTCACCTTTTTATCAGATCCACCATCTGCCTGAACTGTTGAACCCAGGTATTTGAAGTTCTCTGCCTTGTTAGGCTTTTTTTCCTACATTTTTACCTCAACATCCTTAACTGACTTAGGGCCCACTCTCAATCTCAAAACTCCATTTTTTGCCTGCTAATTTACATTCCTCCAACCTCCATTACTACTCTCTATATTTCTAGTCTATGTTCAACTTCTGTCCAACTCCAATCTCAAAAACTAAATCATCTAAAAATAGCATTATCCAAGGAGCTTCTCCCTGGACTTTACCCCTCAGGCAGTCTATTATCAAGGCAAGTGTATAATTTTATTTTAAATGCAATTTTATATCATGTACTAAATAATGTGAAGTTTAATATGTCTGAAATTAGATGGATTTGGGTTTTGAGAATGGCGTAATTCAATTCTTTATTGAAAATTGTATTATTTGGGAAAAATGACAAAGAGGTACTAGATAAGTATCTTAGCCAGAATGCTAAAAAAATAATATATTGAGGATATACATATAAATCAGTATAATTTAAAGTTTTAAAGTATTTTTACAGATAAATATCTTAGTAAAAAATATTTTATGAAGGTTAAGTGAGCCTTAATATTTTAATTTGATTTTGAACTATTTGGAGTTAATTTAGCCTTTACATTATAATAAAAATAGATTTGGCAACAAGAAAATGTTTATGCATTAATTTCTATGTAAATATTATACTTAAGTAATAAATAATTAGCAACCTGTTTATATCCTTAGGGAAAATATAAAATCATACTCTGTTTCCTGGGAAGTATATACTTTGTAATTTACCTGCATATCTATTAGTATAATAAAAACTGAATTTAGTTTTATTTTTCCTATCATAAAGTAGATACTTAATATAGTATAATTAACATTTTAAAATAAAATGATTTTTGCAAAAACATGGTAACTGCTTTAGAGTGCACCTCTGGGTATATTACTCTGTGAAAATATATAAGCATTCTTTTTAAACCAGAAACTTACCATAAGGATAGTGTTGTCATAGATTTGATAATGTTTAAAATAAACTAGAACAATAAGTACTTCATAATATAAATTAATCATAAAATACAATGAGTGAACAAATAAAAATTTTGATGGTAGGCTTCATTACTTCATTATTTTCAAATGTTTCACTTATTACTGTATCATTTTATTTTTTATTACCAACTGCTCTTTTCACTAACTATAGTTCTATTAATTTGAGGAATGAATATATTTCTACCTTTTCTCCCTAGAAATTAATTTTGATTCATTCATAAAAATATTTTAAAGAACACCCAAAATAAACTTCTGACCTTTCTCTACATTAAATGGGGTCTTTGCATAATGAAAATGCTTATATCCATAAAGAGATATTGAACTCAATCAAGTAAAAGTAAGATAACATATTATTTTATTTAAAGTACTATATTAAATTAAAATCATTTAATATCTAATAGTCCACCTCAAAACAGTTCTCAGTAACGATTTCAGAAATGACAAATAATACCGCCACAACACAAAATCCAGTGTAATACAAAACCTAATGAACGTTCATTATACTTAACTAACATTTTAATCAAATTTATAGTTTGCGTTGCGTCAGAATATTAACTCTCTAATATAATTAATATATTAAAAGATTCGTTTAATCTGAATCAGTTTAAAGTAAGTTATTTATAAAAGGTGTTGGCAGATTTTCAGTACAATTTTAAGTTTCGTAATAGTTTAATAATTTGTACTAACGAAACTTTTAAGCTACTCAACCTTTTACACAGAAAGCTAAGCTCCCGTGATTTGGGAGCTTAGCTCTCCTTGTAAAAGAGTGGGGAGATTGACTTTTATTGAAATAGTATATGATGGAACATTAATTGCATTGTTTGTTTGCATAATTAATCAAAGATTATATTTTTTTAATATCGCGACCTCTATGCCTAGCCCACCCTCCCATCCCAAGACTGCCTCCTCCACTCCTACCCGTTCCTCAGACTCTTCAGATTTCCACTCAACAACAATTCTAATCAATCTCTCCATTTCTTTCCTGGCTTGCTGCTCGAGAATCATTTATGGTGAAAGGATCCCTTTAAAAGTAGAGCATTTCCTATTAGCTCCAAGTCTGAGAGCTTCTTTGCAATTATTTAGCGTGTTAATGACCCACTGTGTCCCTATATCTCTTCATCAAGGATTGCGTTTTTCTAAATTTCATAGTTGTTATCAAAAGGTTTGCAAATCAATTTGTTGGTGCTAATATCCTGTTGATTTTTATCATTTCTCCGGATGCAGAACAGCTAAAATGAACCAGGATTTCACATCTATTTCATTTAACTGGTTCATTGTTAGATTCAACAGCTTTGTCGCAGAAATACATATATGATAAAAGTATGTCAATATTCAGTCCAAAGAATCTTGACTCTTGGCTTCTATGACGCACAACAATTTCTATGCAGACTATTTTGGTACCTATTTATTCATTTAAATAACCATCGATAAAATAAATTTACTAGATTTTTGAATTTTTGAATGTTTTTGGAAAACTTCATGCTAATATTTTGAAACTCTGTCAATATGATATCAAAATAAACACGAGAATTCATATGGCAGGTGTTTGATTCCTTACATAGGTTGTATCTTAATTGGACACCAATGAGAATTACTCAATCTAAAAGCAACGGTGAACACAAGGAAATAAATGCTGCTCTTTTAATTCCTCTAATCGAATTGACCATCGATGTTTAAAGCGCATACATAAACGACCTGCTCACCCGATTTACAGGCATCTCCCTCTTCGAGGAGTTCCTATAAGCATCGCTGAATCATCACAAGTAGGGCTAGTCTACTAAAATTGTTTGTGATAGATAATTTTTAGTGGTTTTAATTGAATTTGTTTACTTAAATAAAGTTGTGAAAAATCGATGTTTAATACATCGTCAGAACTTGGCCCCAAATGAGTAAACCTTAATGTCATTTTGGATAAATCTATGATATTTCTACTTGGCACTACACCTGAGAAGCGATAATTTTTAGGGGGAGGACAAGTCTGATTTTAGACCCCCATTTTTTCAAAAGTAAAAATGACCACCCAATTTTTCCACAGAAATTTACTCTTTTACCATGCGTTTTACAAATATTTTCTTTTGGTTTTACTCATTAACTTGGTATAAAACACTGACGCTACCGTGAACATTATTTCAAGACAACATGAATGCACTTTCATCATACATTCTATCAGTGCATATTTTAATTCTACAGCGCAGGAGAATGGCATCTTGTCTTGCAATTGATGATGGTCCTTGATTTTGGCACTGATATGGGTGCACCAGTGCAAGTACTTATGTACCAAGGTCAGTATGCAGAAGATGTTTCAGCAGTAAGCCAAGTTGAACCTTGTGTTTATAAACAAGTGGTGGAGGGTAACAACAACGCTTCTTTTTCAAATGACATTGTTTTAGAAGGTAACAACAACTCTTCGTTTTCCAATGACACTGATTTGCATTGTGAACTGGATGTTACTTCGCTTGATTGTATTGACAATGTTGATAATTTAATTGCACAAAGTCCAACAAATAAAAGTCTTTCATCAGAAAACGAGATTGTCCAGATGTTCAGTACGCTTCAGTTCCAACTTTATAGCTAGCTAAAATTGATCAACCAAGAAAATAATGAGATCGTTCTGACGTTTTTCTGACAGGCTAGCTAAATAATTTATCTTGAGTACCACCATATCTTCAGAAAACAGTGGATTCTTGATCAACCAAGTTGCAAAATATGGTTTGAAATCAAAGCAGATTATTAATTGCCTGAAAATACGAATTTCAGATCCAGGATATGTCATACGTATTATACGAAATACATGGATCTGAAATACAAACCACAATTAGCAGAATGGACTAAGTTGAACAATAATAAAAAGACTGAATAAAAAAATATGAGTAGATATTGGAGCATGAGGTCAGGAAGGGGAAGGAAGCATAGTATTGATTAGGATCAACAAAACATCAACAATTAATTGGAAGGCTTGTGGATGTGGAAAGATAAAAATATTGTACTTCCATGGCTATGGCTGCAAATAAATTAATTAAAGTTCAGGAAGAAGAAATTGCAGGTCGGAAATATGGAGTAACAGCCAACATTATACGCTAATTTTATGCCGAAGCAATGATGGACAGAAGAATTTCATAAATTATACGGACCATACTAATCATTCCAATTTCTTCTTCAGATGCTGAAAGGGATTTTCAGTTTTGAAACAAATTAAGTATGATAGAAGATCACCACTCTCTGATGCAACAATCAATTGATGCTATATTACGAATAAGAATAAATGGTCCTAGAATAAAGAATTTCAATGCCTATCCATATGGCAAATACTAGGAGAAGTCTGGAAACTGATTAACTGATTCTGGTGGTAAACGTGGTTTCAGTTCCAGCAGAAGAGTATTGTCAGTAGTTGAAAGACAGATTGCTGATGATTACATTGAAAAGGAAGATGTTCGTGTTGTCAGCAATTTATTTTTCTAAATAAAAGAGTAGGTCAGAACAATATCCATTTAGGTAAATGTGTATATTGTTGCACACAAAGAACCATACTCATCCTAGATACCCTAATAGTGTATTAGAAATGAAGTATATGCCAAATTTGAAGGCATTTAAATAAACAATTCATATAAATTAAACTTACAATTTTTCCATATCTTATTTATATATAGGATTTTTTTAAAAGGGTCAATAATTAGTGACACAAAAATGTTAATAACTTTTTTGTCGATATTTTTTTATGAAATTCTCTATAATGGTTAAAGACATTGTTTGACACATTTACAGCAAATTATTAAAAAAATATCTGTTAAATATTTTTTAAATTTCAAATATAATATTTGATTTGCAGAGAAGTGGATATTTTCAAAAATATATGTCATAGAATGAAGTAATTGTTATAGTTACTAACTATGAACCATTTTTATCAAACAATAACTACAGGAATAAAATGTCAGTAGAAAAACGTTGCCTTAGAGATTAAGCCTACAGCATGGTAGTCACTGATACAAAATTGTCTATAACTCTTTGCTGGATCAATATTTTTTAATGAAATTGTCTATAATGCTTTAAGGACTTAATTGGGTACATTCATAGCAATATTCAAAGAAATATATCTGTTCAGTGAATATTATTCTATCTCAAAACTATTATTTGAAATTTGATTGGCTCTCAGGTTGCACCTTGGCACAAAATCAATTTTCAATAACCCAAAATTTATGTTATACAATGAAGTTATAGTGACACCTATATTTACCAGATATGAATTACTATTATCAAATAATAACTACATACATTTTTTGTAAATCTTTTTAAAAAAAAAAGGACCAGAGTGGCCTATTTTAAAGGATCAACAAAATTTCAACTCAATCAAATTTACCATTTTTGAACTAGCTACCAATATGTACTAGGAGGATGTACACTCCCTCCCTTTATCAAAGTGTTAATACGAGTAAATTTAATTCAGCGATCATCTAACTATGGTTATTTAAATGCCGAAATAGGTGCCAAAATAATGTGTGGACATTTCAAATCTATTAACAATATAGATGCTGTGCAGTTAAAATACCAAAATAGTGAAAAATTAAATTAAATGGCAATTTAAAAAATTTGGACACTTCCTGTATGAGTGTGACATGTGCGATTTTTTTTACTTAATTAAGTTTCACCTATTTATCACGTGTGGGAAACAAAATTCTTGCAGTTCATGGGGAGTAGCCAAAAATATGAAATCATTGCAGCAGAAAAAATTAAAACACCTTAAAAATGGCTAATGATCAAAGAAATGGTTTTCTATGGGACCAGGAACCAGAAACAAAATCTGCTGGTTTTGTAAGAAAAACAATGCTTACTTTACTGAATTTAAGATAAATGAATCACTGTTTTGTTGTATCAAGAATAATAATAAACAGTGCTAGATTTTTGTGACTTTATTTTTCATTTCACATCATTTTTAAAATCCCTTGGATACTTAATAGATAAAAAAATACTTATTTTCAGAATTTAGCCAAAAGGTGCACAAATTTAATGAAAAACGTTTTTCTGATTTAAGGAGCCACCTCATGCAAAACCACATTCAACAGAATTTAAAATTTTATTATGTATATAAGTATTTCTCTTTTAAGGATATACTGGTGCCTGTAATTGATTTTTCAATCTATCATACAAATTATATCTATTAAAAGCATTCTAAAATAGTCATCATTGACTTCATGATAATATAATTAACAATATTTAGATGATACACATATATTTTAAGGAAATAATCTCATGATTAGAATAAAAATGACTCAAATATATTAATAACATATTGTATACAAATATACTGTTCATGGTGTATTACTGTCATGATACTTTACATTGAAAAAACAAGATCACAAATAATAGGTATTTATAAAATAATTAAATAATGAATCTACATATATTGACAGTCCATATTTCGAATTCATTTACTTAAAAGGCTAAGTATTAACCCTGCTTATTTTATGTTACTCTAATATAAATGTATACATACCAAATCTCAGTAAAATAGATTCTAGTATATTATAAAATTCTAGGGGGGAGGAGACAAATATATTGGGAGGAGGTGACCTCCCAATATCTTCAAAGGGTTAACACTGAATATACAAGAAACATGTCAGGTATTAAAATCAAATGCATACAGGGTGTTTCAACAGTTCAGTGATCTGGATTGTAATAGGTTCAATAGAATAAAAGTAAGAAAGATAACCTCTAATTGAACTGAAATTTGGCCATGAAAAAAATAATAGGAGCTATTAATCTGAAAATAAACGTTGGCTTCAAATGTGAATTGTCATACAAAAATAAACTACATAATCAGGTTGCCTTAAATGGATAAATCGATTTACCTAAACAAGAGTCTAATATTATAATGAATTTCTTGGAGAAGAGATTAAACACCTGAATAGAAAACACAGAATTACTTATTAAAATATGTTGCCTTCCTTTAAAGGTCCTCTTAAGAAAATTCTGGAATACTTATTGCATATCTTTGGCTATATTTCATTTATGATTTCGGAGTTAATAAATTATATCTCTCCTTTCTCCTGAACATATATCAACTTAATATTTAAAATAATTACACAAAAAATAAATATTAGGTATAGGAGTGGGCCAAAAATAAATTTAAACTAGCTGGTCTCTAATAATTTTATAAAGTTTACTAAATTATATACATATCTATTTTTATGGTGCTATAATAATTGATTTTGTTCAATGTTAGCATTCAATGAAGTGCTTCTTAAAGTGTAACTTTATGTATGGCCCACAATGTACTCTACTAGAGATCCTGTATTACAATTTATCAAATTACACACATAATTAAATACATATTTAGACACATAAATACACAGATACAGTAATAATACTATGATTAAAGTAGCCTGAGTTTCCAATTTACATCTTTAACTAATATCTATAACACTGATAGGGATGAGTAATCATTTTTGAAATTAAAGTAATACATTACTGATGAGTAGTATGATTAATAACAATTGCTAATACAATTTTGACTGTGATTTATTTAATATTAAGGAATCAGATTTGTTCAGTAAATGTTTATTACTTTTCTTTAAAATATGGGTATCAGTTTGACAAATATTTACGAAAAAGTATTAAGTTTCTAACAATCTTAAGGTCAATAAAGTTGTACGAAAATATAACATCATTTTTCGGAAAATGACTTTTTGGACGACCTTGTGCGTCCAACAAATAAGTATTTACTTTAAGTTTGTAAACAACTACGAGTAGCAGGAGATAATGTCATAATATTTTGACCTAAATAGAAACTGAATAATTACAAGATGATCCATAAGTCTCTATATCACATAGAAAACATATATTTTTTTGAAAATATATAGATTTATTTAACAGATTTCTGTTACATTCTTATGAAGGTTTCACAGTTTCTGAGAATAAATTTTCATAGATTTTTTTGTTAATTTCATATTTGAATAACAAGTCTGAAATATTGATTTTTGAAATACTAAGTCTGTATTTGTTAGGAGCCAGACAATTTTTTACTGAAACGTTTCAAGACAGATCAGTTCTTTAGAGCTTTGATGCAGTCCATCAAAAGGAGAATATTCAGGAGGATGCATTTGCCTATTCAACATGATAGACAACAAGTAGAACCGTTTACAAATTAATGTTTACGTTTTATAAATATATATTATCTTTTGGAATCGTTATTTTTTATATGTGACAGGGACTTATGGATCACCCTGAAAAATAATTAATTTATCTACATACGTAGGCATATGAAATAATATAAATTCGTGTATTTATTGCGACATAGCTAAATATTTTATCGTTCTATAAAATCATAGTATGTAGGCTTTGGAGGTACGAAACATTGCTGTGACTAGTAGTTTTGACAAAAACTATGTATAAAAACAAAACAATAAAATGTAATAAAAGCTATACTAAGAATTGCTCAACTAGTAATCCGACACACTAGGATTCTGATAACCAAAAAAAACACTAGGGATGCTAAAAAGGCAAAGAGAAAACTGTAAATTAATGTATAGTATGAATACGCTATCATATTCAAATACTCATACACCGAACCAAAACGTCATTACTTCAATATCACAAACATCTTAGAATCTAGACATATAAAATTGCACTACATATTATACATGTATAGGCACTAGTAAAGATGCCTAATTATGGTACAGGGTAATATAGAATTTCAACTCACTCTAGATTTGCATAAAATCAACATTTATATTTTTTCTTATTATATAAAATTGTAGATATTGACCATTTACCAGGATGTAAAATAGGAGGAATCAATATCAATAATCTGCGTTATGCAAATGACACAGCCCTCCTTGCAGAAACAGAAGATCTCCAGAAAATTGTGGATGAAGCCGCCAAAAACAGTGAAATCAAAGGCTTGAAAATGAATGTAAGAAAGACGAAAACAATGGTAATAGCAAGAGAAAGAGGCCCAAAGATTAACATCAAAGTAAATGGAAACATCCTTGAACAAGTTGCAAATTTCAAATA